>OX392465.1:12902455-13073575 GCA_947623515.1 Neoascia interrupta
TCTCCCAATCGCTTATGGATTCACTTTGAAGAGCTCTGTGGTAACAAACTAATTTTTCTCTTTAAAGAACCCTCAATCTTTCATAGAACCACTCCAACGAATTTTCGCTTAAATATATAGTCTTCACATAACTTTTCACTATCCTTGTCATTTCGGTTGCAAATAAATCACTTAATAAGTTTACATCCACAAGTGAAAAACAAACGCAACGTAGTTGGCTATTCAAAATGTTATTAATCAGTGAATTTCTATCGTATTTGACTAACCGAACCGATTTTCGTTTAGATTTATCAACTTTGTTTTCTTTAGATTTAAGTTTCACTACAATGGTTTCATGATCACGTATTTTCAAGGTAGTGTCTATTTGAGCAGAAACTAAACGCGAATTTGTCACTACGTAATCTACAAGAGTTTTGGATTCCGGAACGATTCGAGTAGGACTGTTGATAATTTGTTCAGCTGTATTTTCTAAGATAATTCGCTTGATTTTTTTTGGATAAGTGAGATGATTATCCATCCAATTAATATTAAAACACCAACCACTAAAAAATCTTTAGCACTTTCATTTAAATTTTCCATAAGATCTGCAAATCTATCACAGAACACTCGACATGAAACATCTGGCGAGTTATAAAGCACTACAAGCGTTATATGGTATCCCTTTGCTGTCACGTTTGCAACCATCCACCAATGTTCATAGTCGTACTGCGTTATAGACGGAGGTTATAGACGGAGGATCAACACTAATTCCATCTCTCACATAGATACAAACACCGCCTGTATACCTAGAGTTACTATCACATCTTAATAATTCATAATTATCCGTAAGGTGTGTTTCCGATAGTGACACCAGATCAAAGTCTTTTTCATGAATCAAAGTCTCAAGTTCACAAAAATTTCCCGTTAATCCCTGTATGTTAAGGTAGGCACAATATCTAACTGCCTTACATAAACCGGACAAGATGTGACCCTACAATCATGATTGAAATCAAGCTTTAACCCATAACGCTCATTTGACCTCACACAATTTATGCATTTAAGCTGTTGCATTGTGCAATTTTTGCATCATGATTTTGACTACATTTTGCACATACAATTTCATTTTTGCACTTGCTTGCGACGTGTTTGAAACCCCAGCAATTATAGCACTTACGTAGCGACACATATTCGTAGACTCTACACCGATCCAAACCAACGCTCACTTTTTCTTCTTTCATCACTTGCTTAAAATCCTCCGCTTCTAGTACTATTATCGCATTAAAGACATGTGTGTTTTTAATACCGGTAACACTTCACACATTTAACATTTCCTCTCAAATTGTTTTGACTCTTCACAGCTTCCTCTATCTTACTCGATTCATACATCTCGCTCATAGTATTTGTCACTAGTATTTGCGGCACGGTGAGCTTTGGATTATCCACTTCATAATTATTATTTAATTTTTGTTTTACTCAATTTTTCACTAGACTCTTTATTACAACACACAATTGATATCGATCCATCTTCCTTTCATTAATATTATCAATTTTAATTTTAATTTAGCTTACAGTCTCTGAGTATAGTCTTACATACCTCGGTCAATTTTGATGGAGAGACAGAACTACCCACTCTCAGTCACTATCGAAATGGCTGTAAGGGGCACACATCTTCCGATCACCTCTCCTTGTCTGAGCTTAACGGGGCGCTTAAATCAGGCCTACCGGCACCATGTTGTTCTTTGGCTCTGCAAGTATTTTTCCCACGGCGTGACTTTTAAATTCACTTTTGTTATCTGACTCGCTAAGATAGAATTGGTGGCTCCCAGGATCACCATTCTTAAAGGGATTTGTAGCTTTCCATCCGCAATGGCATAAGTAAGCGCATCGGTTGCCAACTCGTTTATTATCTCCGATCTGGTGTTGGGATAAGACAAATTCGCCAGTCGCTTGATGTCGGCTTGCAACTGTTGAAGCGTCTCACCTCTTGTCTGAACTCTCCAGTGCAACTGGAACCGGTAAGCTTGCTGCATGTGGTCGTCGCCAAACCTCATTTCGATGGCCTTAACCATGGCATCATAATCCTTTTGTTTTTCTTCAGGGATGGTCTGAAGAAATTCGGCAGCGCTTGCTCTAAGCGCGATCGTGAGAGCAATCAACTTTTTTTCATTGTCCCAGATGTTCGTCAATGCGGCGGCTACGAACTGCCTCTTATAAATCAGCCATGATGTCTTGGCATCGAACACAGGTGGCTGCATTTCTTTGCGTAGTGGGCGGTCGATTTAATATTCCCGAACTTTCTGCTTCTTGGCGTCATCGCTTCTTGCTGTCCTTCTTGAGCTTCGAATAGCATCGTGTCTGGGCCTCCACCTTCCTCGGTACTAGCGTCCTGGAGTCGGAGCAACAGTTCCCTTTTGAGCCCCGAAGGCTGGAGGTTTCTTTTACCCAATTCTGCTTTCAACTCAGCTGTTGTCAATTGTTCAATTTTTCGCCCCATTTTGAATGGTCTTCACACAAATTTTACAGCACAATCAGTTTATGTTTTATATCTGTTCCAGGAAATTCACTCGCCACTTAACAAATTACTGACACTGTTTTTATAACTTAGTTAATTATAGCTTTATCGCACAATCAGTTTCAATATATCCGGAATATTCCACAATCATAAAAAAAAAAAACCGTTTAAGTCACTGAAGCTACTTACGCGCCCTTTCTCTAGAAAACTCCACTTAAAACTGTTTGACATAGTAACACTGTTCCGGAAATTTCCACTGTAGAATTTACCCGCACAATTATGAGTTTTATTCCACTTCTGACACCAATGTAATATTCTGGCCTAGGGTTCGTCGAATAAAACTCATTTTCACTTTTATAATTTCACAATGTAACACTCTATGTATCAAGCAAACTTATTTTAATTCAAATCACACTGTTATTCAACTTTACTACTTAGGCCGAGAAAATGTATCAAGCAAACTTATTTTAATTCAAATCACACTGTTATTCAACTTCACTACTTAGAATTCAACACTTTATTTCAATTCAATCACTTTTTACTTTATTACCGATTTTCAAAAGTCAACGTTTAAAATATGACTGTCACGTACGAGCGTGTCACCCGTGTATTTTTACATTATTAAGCACCTTCTAGTACGTTCCATACTTCCCCTTTGGTAATTTTCCATTGGTACTCTTCCGCTGAATTCCAAGGAGAGAAAATAGATATTCGAACTTCGAACATGCCAGCTGACTGAAAAGACAGTTGGGTATGTCCGTTTATTAAATCGAATGGGTGTGTTCTTAAAGTGAATCGATGGGTGCATTCAGCAATTCCTGCATGTCTTTTATTTCTTGTCGCCACATTACAATATGAAAAGATAATTTATTGAACTTACAAGAAACATCCCGTAGTTAAGAACTAGTATCGGATGTTATTAAATATAAAAAACTAAATACATTTTTACATTGGGACCGAAATTCTGAACGGCAAGTCGTAGAAAGACAAAATTTGGTGTGCATATAAACTGCGGAAATAGTCAGAGAATCCAAGAGGCAATTTTTTTTAAGCACATGTAACGGTTTCATTACAGTTTTAAATTCCATGTGAAAATGGACTTAATGTTTTTTAGTGTTTTTTTCAAGAAGTTTAGTAGGCAAGAACTAGTAAAACAAAACTTAGGTTTAAGAAATACTAAGCTTTAATTAAAAAATAAAACTTTTCGAAAATATCAAAAAGTTTTTGAGAAATGAAAAGTCGAAAATGCATGACGTTTTTCAACGTGTTGGAGACCATAACTTTTGAACGGCTTATCGTTCAAAATCAATATTGAACACACGTATGAAGCAACTCAAAGTAAACCAAGTGTTTAGGTCATATCTTTCATACAAAACTATAGCAGACTTCGAATATTCAAAAACTTCGAAAATTTAACTGAAAAGCGCTTTAGACAAAATATGCGACTGGACGAAGAGCTGGCGAGTCGTCCTTAACGAGATTAAGTCAACGCATGTTAACTTTACTTATAAAAAGATAAACAACAAACCTTTATTCATTAACTCGGTACAAATCCCGTACTCAAATGAAGCGAAATATCTAGGTATGACTCTAGACGCAAAACTTAAATGGAAGCCGCACGTTAAAAAGAATCGCGACGAGCTCGAAATCAAGTTAAGAGAAATGAGCAAGTGCTAAAACCATCTTGGACGTACGGTATACAACTCTGGGGTTGTACTAAACCAAGCAATATATCTATTTTAGAAACTTTTCAAAATAAGACACTCACTTAATGCTACATGGTACATAAGAAATAGCGATCTACACCGAGATCTAGGAATCGCAACCGTGTCTGACGAGGTAACAAACTTTGCTCGCAAACTTAGTACTCGTCTTCGCGGAAACTGCAACAATGAAATTATCCGAACTTTGGATCAGACAAATCTTACGCGCCGACTGTAACGAATGAGACCGTTAGATCTAGCAGCATAAGATGAAACCGCATAAATTGACGGTATTGTAGGTGCCTTCGTTGGAAGGCAGCCTGCCACACGCGATTACTACAGAAGTTTGAACTACTTGTTAAGGAAACTTAGTCGTAGTCTGACGGAAAATGGGAGGTTTTTTAGTGAGTAAGAATCTCACACTACTATGAGCACGCGCGGCCGGTTCTCATAGTGCCTATGAAGGTTTTTCCTACCTTCATAGAAAAAAAAAAAAAAAAAAAATTATCTCCCTGCTGGTGTTGGGATAAAACGAATTCGCCAGCCGCTTGATGTCGGCTTGCAACTGTTGAAGCATCTCACCCCTTGTCTGAACTCTCCAGTGCAACTGGAGCCGGTAAACTTGCTGCATGTGGTCGTCGCCAAACCTCATTTCGATGGCCTTAGCCATGCCGTCATAATCCTTTTGTTTTTCTTCAGGGATGGTCTGAAGCAATTCGGCAGCGCTTGCTCTAAGCGCGCTCGTGAGAGCAATCAACTTTTCTTCATTGTCCCAGTTGTTCTTCAATGCGGCGGCTTCGAACTGCCTCTTATAAATCAGCCATGATGTCTTGGCATCGAACACAGGTGGCTGCATTTCTTTGCGTCGTGGGTTGTCGATTTAATATTCCCGAACTTTCTGCTTTTTAGCGTAATCGAGCTCCTTAGCCTGCTGTTCATACTGTTGTTCCACTTTTTCTACTTGCACTTTGACATCACCGACTTTTTCTTCCACCATTTCTATTTTGCCTTAAAATTTTTGGTCAACGTCTTTAAATCTTTCGTTACAAAAAAGTGCACTGTGCATCGAGTTTGCCCTCAGTAGCCTTCTGGAGACATTCTAATGAGTTTTTTGCTCCACGAGAGCATTCTTTTGTTCTTTCTGGCCGCTCTCCAGCTTCTCAAATTTCCTTCGATTTTTCTTCAAACTTTTCCAACAGCAACTTTATGAAATTGAGCATTTTATCGGCAGTACTTACTGTGATTTGTTGCTTTCCTTCTTGAGCTTCGAATAGCATCGTGTCTGGGCCTCCACATTCCTCGATACTAGAGTCATGGAGTCGGAGCAACAATTCCCTTTTGAGCCCCGAAGGCTGGAGGTTTCTTTTACCCGATTCTGCTTTCAACTCAGCTGTTGTCAATTGTTCCATTTTTCGACCCATTTTGAATGGTCTTCACACAAATTTCACAGCATAATCAGTTTATGTTTTATATCTGTTCCAAGAAATTCACTCGCCTTTTAGAAAATTACTGACCCTGTTTTTATAACTTAATTAATTATAGCTTTATCGCACAAATAAAATAAATAAAAAATAGAGTGGCGCAACAGCTCGAGGTGAACCAGGGCCAACTTCTCAACAATGTATGCTGGTGTGTTAATTTCTTTACATACAAGGGGACCTACAATTTTTTGCCGAATCCGAACGGCACTTTGAGAAGTTTTTCAAGACAAATGATACTCTGGGAGGGCTTGTCAGACCCTCGCGGAGGTGGGAACCGTAAAAAAGAACAAGTCTTTTTTTTCAGGTGACGATGGCCGGATTCGAACCCAGACCTTCGGCGTAGTAAGCACACACACTAACCACTACGCCACGGCACCCTCTTTATCGCACAATCAGTTTCAATATATCCGGAATATTCCACAATCAAATCTGTATGAGTCATTGACATTGTTTACACACACAATATCTCTGGAAAATTCCACTGCAAAAATAAACCGTTTTAGTCACCGACGCTATTTACGCGCACTTTCTCCACACTTTATTTCAATTCAATCACTTTTTACTTTATTACCGATTTTCAAAAGTCAACGTTTAAATTATGACTGTCCCGTACGAGCGTGTCACCCGTGTATTTATACAACATTAAGCACCTTCTAGTACGTTCCATACATCCCCTATGGTAATTTTCCATTAGTACTCTTCCGCTGAATTCCAAGGAGGGAAAATCGAAATTCGAACTTCGAATATACCAACTGAAATGACAGTTGGGTATGTCCGTTAATGGGTGCATTCAGCGATTCCTGCACGTGTTTTATTTCTTGTCGCCACATTACAATATGAAAAGATAACTTATTGAACTTACAAAAAACATTCCGTAGTTAAGAACTTGTATCGGATGTTATTAAATATAAAAAACTAAAATACATTTTTACAGTGGGGTGCTAGCGCTAAATTATTCTATAGTCAAAAAATTTAGTTATTCTTTCTTAAATTATTTCTTAAATTCTTAAATTATTCATTTTACAGTAAATTAAAGTTTAATTTTATAAATTCAAAAATAGTAATAGCAAGTTGCATGCAGAATCAAAATATACATATAAAGAATTGGTAATCATACCAACGATCGAACAAGACTATATATTTGACTATAATCAAAAGTAAATAACCACTCTTTAATTTTTCGATTAAATATAAAAGGATTACGAAAGCTACGAATAGAAAAAGGCAGCCTATTAAAAACACACGGTGCAACTGATATGTAAAAGTTGAAATACTAATAAGTGTAATGAGGGAGAATAGAAGCCAGATAGCGATGATTGCTCCGGAGATTACGGGCCACTAAGTTTTTATTATATAAGTTTATTATTTATAACCTTTACCTCTAACTTCCCAGCAAATGAGGCCATACTGCAGCTAAGATTGAACCAACATATATTGTTTCCAGAAGCTTATAAGAGAGCAGAAGAGAGCAGATTTGTCGAAGGAGGTAAATGATGTAAGTTGTTATCAATAAGTATTTTAAGCGGTCCGACCTAAAATGGAAAAAAGACCTCTTATGGTATCGCTACGTTGTCCGTCCGTCCGTCCAATCGCTTTATAACTTCTGAACGGCAAGTCGTAAAAAGACAAAATTTGGTGTGTGTATAAACTGCGGAGTGTGCGTATAAACTGCGTCAGAGAATCCAAAGAGGGCAATTTTTTTTAAGCACATATAAGGGTTTAATTACAGTTATAAATTTCATGTGAAAATGTGAAAAGTGTTTTTTTTTTCAAGAAGTTTAGTAGGCAAGAACTAGAAAAACGAAACTTGGGTTTAAGAAATACTAAGCTTTAATTAAAAAATAAAACTTTTCGAAAATATCAAAACGTTTTTGAGAAATGAAGAGTCGAAAATGCATGACGTTTTTTAAAGTGTTGGAGACCATAACTTTTGAACGGCTTATCGCTCAAAATCCATATTGAACACATGTATGAAGCAACTCCAATTAAACCAAGTGCTTAGGTCATATTTTTTAAAAACAGTTTGAGTACTACAGTTTTGACACATTTTCGAAAAATGCTTGCAAAAACGTGTGCCCCCACCCCCTTATCTCCGGTGCTGTTTGGAGGACTTCTATGAAAAAAAATCACACGTATCAGAAATAATTCAAAATTTAAAGAAAAATCATAACGGATTTTGAAATTTCAAAATCTTCCGAGACTGAAAAACATAAAAGCATTTTCAAAAACAATTTAAGTCTTTTAGTTGCTTAACGGTATAAGCGATCTTTTTCAGATTCGGCTTATGTACAAAGCTTACAAAAATAAGGAAGGCTGCGTTAATTTTTTTTATAAATTGCCGTTTTTAACCTAAGTTTTTAGAAGCCTATTTAAAAAACGAAATAAAAATGAGCTTGTTTTACCGTTCGCGCATAAACCGGTGGCCATAGAATTAAAAAAAACATCCATGGCTGCTGGTTGTGCTATTGGAAAAAAGTCTAACGGGAACTAGCAAAAACTTCAAAATTTTTGTTTTATGGATTTGAAATTTAAAAAATTATAAAAAAGGCCAAAAGAACGCATGTCTTCCCCTCTATCTTTCAAACGGTATAAAGTATAATTTTTAAATTAACACTGGGCACAGTTCATCTTCTTAAATTTTATACAAAACGGCTTTTTTATTCTATTGCATTCGGCTTCTCCATAGATTCCTTGCATGCAAGGATTGGCTCGATGTCAGGATGCTCTTGTTGCGCATTACGAAGTTCCTCAGTACTCCAGCCTTCTGCAGGTTCAGCTCCTACTCTCTGAGCAGAAAAACATTCGTCCTTTTCCCCTTATCGCATGCAATGCTTACAATTGGGCTCACATGGTCGCCGGGATAATGCTTCCGCGTTGCAGTCTTCCTTTACGATGTTGTATCTCGAAGTCATAAGCCTGTAATCGCTCGATCCATCTTGCGACTTGGCTCTCAGGATTTTTGAACTGAAGTAACCATTTGAGAGCAGCGTGGTCTGTACGCCAGATGAACTTCTTGCCACTCAGGTACTTCTGGAAGTGTTTTGTTGCCAGTATTAGAGCAAGGAGTTCTCACCACAGTAATTTCTCTCTGCTCCTGTTAGAACTTTGCTAAAGTATGCTAAAACTTTTTCCTGCCCATTGTGTAACTGCGACAATACTGCGCCAACACCCACATTGCTAGCATCTGCGTCCACAATAAATGTCTTGCCAATCACCCCATCCTGTTTTTCCTTACGCTAGTATCGGTGCGCAAAATACATGCTTCAAATACTGAGAGCTTCTTTCGCACTCAGCTGACCATTTAAATTGCCTTCTCTTCTCAGTTATCTGATGCAGACACTTTGCGATGCCGGCGAAATCCTTGCCGAACCTCCTTTACTACGTAGCAAGACCGAGATAGCTCCTTAGCTGGTGTTTGTCTTTGGGAACTGGCCAACTTCTCGCAGCTTTGATTTTCTCTGGATCCGTCTTCACTCCATCCGTCGATATCACATGCCCCAGATACTTAACTTCTGCTCTGACGAGGACATTTCTTTGGATTGAGTATCCATTACCAGTCCATTACCAGTTGAGAAAGCGGTCTTCTCTTTGTCTTCTGAATGGATCTGTACCTGCCAGTAGCCACTTTTCAGGTCGAGGGTGGAAAACCATTTTGCCCCAGAGAGTGTGACCAATCTGTTATCTAATCGAGGCAAAGGGTAGCTGTCCTTCTTTGTGACATCGTTAAGCCTCCGGTGATCCACGCAGAATCGAGTCCTGCCATCCTTCTTTTTCACCAGTATAACAGGCGACGCCCACGGACTTTTCGAGCTTTTGATCAAACCTTCTTTCTCCATGGTCGATATCATCTCGGCGGCCTCATCCAGTTTCGCCAACGGGAGTCGTCTAGTAGGTTGGCGGATATGTCTAGCATCTCCGGTGTTTATGCGGTGTTGTACTAAGTGTGTTCGACCATAGTCTCCATCCTGTGACGCAAATATATGAGCATACTCGCCAATGAGATTTTCCGCTATGGTTTGCTGCACCTGATTTAGCTTACAGTCTCTGAGTATAGTCTTACATACCTCGGTCAATTTTGATGGAGAGACAGGACTTCCCACTCTCAGTCACTATCGAAATGGCTGTAAGGGGCACACATCTTTTGATCATCTCTCCTTGTCTGAGCTTAACGGCCGCTTAAATCAGCCCTTCCGGCACCATGTTATTCTTTGGCTCTGCAAGTATTTTCCCCAGGGCGTGACTTTTAAATTCACTTTTGTTATCTGACTCGCTGAGATAGAATCGGTGGTTCCCAGGATCACCATTCTTACAGGCATTTGTAGCTTTCCATCAGCAATGGCATAAGTAAACGCATCGGTTGCTAACTCATTTATTATCTCCCTTCTTTACTCCCTACTTATCTCCCTATTACCCCCTTCGGGTAGGGGTTAGAATATACCCGAGGTAAGGCATGCCTGTCGTTAGAGGCGACTAAAATCCACCCTCCGTATGCCGAGCACGTAGCGCATACAATCTATGCAATGGACAAAACAAAAGATTTTATTACCCCAGGTGGCAATCCAGTTTCACTGGCAAATCCACCCTCTTCGGAGGTAGGCTCTACGGATTCTGGGGAGAGCCATTTATTGCTTATAGATCCCTTTTTGAAAAAATCAAGGGTGCCTCGATCTCCACCAGCTGGATCGAAGGTCTCCGGTAAAGGAAGTCCGCCGGTTAATCAGGACTCAGCGAAAATTAAATGCTTTGAAGCGGAAAACAACAAACTCCGTGCTAAGCTTAATGAAATGGAACGTCTCTACCATGAGCTTAAAAGCGAAGTAGATTCGTTACGTAAAGAAAATGAAGCCTTAAGGAACCCTCGTGGTACTATAGTATGCGAGGAAACGCCGAAACGTCAATGTGAATACCAGACGGACGAGGAAGAACTTGCACGCGAAACGAATCCGGTCTTTAGGAAAAGGTTTACCAAGAAACGAAAGGCCGGTTCTTCACCCGAAGTAGAAACCGTGGAGCAAAAAGAAGAAACACCAGTTGTATCAAACAAAGCGACAGGAATACCCCAAGAAAAAAACCGCCTACCACCTGCAATAAATGTCGTTGGGATCGCGGACTACGGAAAGTTGCGAAACATTCTTAAAAATACTCTTGGGACGAAATATAACTTAACATCACTTCGAAACAACGTATGGAAAGTTAACGTCGATGACTCTGATGCCTATCGGTTACTGTCACAAAAGTTAAATTTAGAGAAAATCCAATGGTTTACTTATGAAAATCACCTCGAAAAGCCGCTGCGGGTTATCGCGAGGGGACTACACCCATCCTGTACCAAGGACGAAATAATACAAGACGTTCAAGCCCAAGGCTTTAAAATTCTTGACGCCGTGAACATAATAAAGAAAGATAAGCAACGTACGGACGAAGGCAAAGATTCCGCTGTTGTCCGACGCGGCCTGCAAATTTTTATGCTTTGATAGAACTGAAAATATTAATGAAATCTACAAAATTAAATCAATCCTTAACATCAAGGTAAAAATCGAGCCCAAGCGGAAGGGCAACAGGCTAGTTCCCCAATGTAAGCGATGCCAAATTTTCCGACATACGCAAGCGTACTGCCAGAAAAAGCCGCGATGCGTAAAAAGCGCCAGCGAACATCTCTCGACGGATTGCAATGTCAGCAGTCAGGCCCCCGCGGTTTGCGCCAATTGCAGGGGAAGTCACCCAGCGAGCTACCGAGGTTGCGAAATTGCCATTGAGTAGCAAAAACGACATGAAGCTCCGAAGAAAAATATTAAAAATAAGGGCCCAAGCCTAAAACCTCCTAAAGTAGATAAGCAAAAAACCAATCGACAAGGGATAAGGGTTTGATTAAAGGCAAAATTCAAAATGCGAAAGAAAACGTCGCTGGTCCTAGTTCCCACCGGAGTCAAAAGGGAGAATCCACACTTGTTGGTCGAAAATCGTACGCTCAAGTCGCGTCACGTGAAAGTAAGCCACAATCGGCCGCATCAGATTCGGTCTCTCAAAATCTAGGCATGATTTTAGAAAAGTTGGAGCAACAGGCGAAACTTAGTCAAGTAATATTCAACAAATTGAGCGAGTTTAAACCTCGAAAAGCATTTAATAAAAAATCATGAATATGGGAAAGTCAATCAAAATAATTACATGGAATGCAAACGGCCTTTTGCAAAAATTGACAAACTAGAAGTATTCCTACGGAAGAATAATGGAGACATATGATTGATTTCGGAAACCCACTTTAAAAAGGGTTCAGCACGCAAAATAAAAGGTTACATTGACTATCAAGCGCATCATCCTTCAGAAAATTCGAGAGGTGGATCCTCTCTCTAAATTAAAGACTGCATTAAGCACTCCAAAAACGAAGAAATAGAACTTGACTCTATGCAAATAACCTCAGTCTCAGTAAAATTAAGTCACATATATTACAACATCGCGACGAGCTATTTTCCTCCGCAGTATCGGCTGACAGATGAAGATCTTGCTCTGCTCTTTGATTCACTTGGGTCAAACTTTATTATCGGCGGGGACTTTAACGCGAAAAATACTTTTTGGGGCTCACTGTGCAATTCAACGAGAGGCAGAGCCCTCTTTAAAGCAAGTACAAAACGCGGCGTGATCTTCTTATCGACGGGAAAGCCAACATATTGGCCAACCGACAGAAATAAAATACCTGATCGTCGACTTCTTTATCGCCAAGGGGGTACCTCGTTACCTTACGAACGTAGAGGAACGCTTTAATCTCTGTTCAGATCACTCGGCAGTTCTTTTGAAAATCGGCGGAAGCCTAGCGAAAAAGAATAGAGCGCCTAGATTAACTAACAACATCACCGACTGAGACGGCTTTAGAAAATACTGCAAAGAAAACATAGCTTTAAATGTACCGCTCAAAACGCCACTTGAATAGAAGACGAATTAGATAAACTCGTGAGAGTTATTCAGAGCGCTGCGTTGAATAACACTTCTTTTCGGAGGTCCGAATTATCGAAGAGCGGAACAATATATCCGCGAGAAATAGAAGAGCTAATATGCGAAAAGAGGAGAGCGCGCAAGAGATGGCAACGTTCGCGAGCACCCCCGGATAAGACCATCTTGAACCACCTTTCTAACAAACTGAAGCACGAACTTCAAGATTTTAAAAGTCGCGAGACTACTGCTTACCTCGAAAGTTTGACTGCCGATAAAGGTTCGAACTACTCTCTTTGGAAATCAGTCAAGTCCGTTAAGAAGCCTATAGCACACTCTGCGCCATTAAGAAAAGCCAACGGCGAATGGGCAAGAGAAGACAAAGAAAAAGCGGATTTATTTGCAGATTACCTAGAAGAAACATTCAAACCGTTTGACGGGGAACCGTTGGTCGAGGAGTTCAATTCTTATGCGGTACAAGATAATTATAGAATAAAAACCGTGTCATTGGCTGAACTTCGTCAAACGATAAATAATCTGAAAAACAACAAAACCCCTGGCTACGAATTATTTACTAGCGAAGTTCTAAAGGAGCTACCGAAAAAAGCTTTGGTCAAGCTACTCTATATCATAAACGCTTCCATGAGAGTTTTATACGTTTCAAGGCAATGGAAAGTGGCCGAGGTCATAATGGTTTCGAAACCAGGAAAATGTCCAAACGACAAAAAGTCATACAGACCTATTTCGTGCCGATAATATCTAAGGTATTCGAAAAACTGTTGCTTAAAAGGTTGCAACCAATCATTGAAGAAAGACGATTGATTCGGGATCACCTATTCGGATTTAGGAAAAAGCATTCAACAATCGACCAGGTCTATTTAAGGCTAAGTTTAAGGCTAAGGTCTAAGTTAAGGCTAAGCTTACCAGAAAAACTCTATAGAATCTTAGAGTCTTACCTTAATGACAGAATCTTTCGCGTAATTTACGAAAATGAGTACTCGGAATTCAAAGAGATAAATGCCGGTGTCCCGCAAGGAAGCGTTCTCGGCCCAATATTATTTTTGCTTTATACAAGAGACATTACCCACGATGAGGGAACAATTTTAGCTACGTTTGCAGACGACACTGCTATTTTTGCTATTGATACGACAGTTGAATTATCAATAGGGAAACTCCAGCGCGCTTTAGACAAAATATGCGACTGGACGAAGAGCTGGCGAGTCGTCCTTAACGAGATTAAGTCAACGCATGTTAACTTTACTTATAAAAAGATAAACAACAAACCTTTATTCATTAACTCGGTACAAATCCCGTACTCAAATGAAGCGAAATATCTAGGTATGACTCTAGACGCAAAACTTAAATGGAAGCCGCACGCTAAAAAGAATCGCGACGAGCTCGAAATCAAGTTAAGAGAAATGAGCAAGTGCTAAAACCATCTTGGACGTACGGTATACAACTCTGGGGTTGTACTAAACCAAGCAATATATCTATTTTAGAAACTTTTCAAAATAAGACACTCACTTAATGCTACATGGTACATAAGAAATAGCGATCTACACCGAGATCTAGGAATCGCAACCGTGTCTGACGAGGTAACAAACTTTGCTCGCAAACTTAGTACTCGTCTTCGCGGAAACTGCAGCAATGAAATTATCCGAACTTTGGATCAGACAAATCTTACGCGCCGACTGTAACGAATGAGACCGTTAGATCTAGCAGCATAAGATGAAACCGCATAAATTGACGGTATTGTAGGTGCCTTCGTTGGAAGGCAGCCTGCCACACGCGATTACTACAGAAGTTTGAACTACTTGTTAAGGAAACTTAGTCGTAGTCTGACGGAAAATGGGAGGTTTTTTAGTGAGTAAGAATCTCACACTACTATGAGCACGCGCGGCCGGTTCTCGTAGTGCCTATGAAGGTTTTTCCTACCTTCATAGAAAAAAAAAAAAAAAAAAAATATCTCCCTGCTGGTGTTGGGATAAAACGAATTCGCCAGCCGCTTGATGTCGGCTTGCAACTGTTGAAGCATCTCACCCCTTGTCTGAACTCTCCAGTG
Organism: Neoascia interrupta; assembly: GCA_947623515.1. NCBI lineage: Eukaryota > Metazoa > Arthropoda > Insecta > Diptera > Syrphidae > Neoascia > Neoascia interrupta. Next base: position 12,917,117 of record OX392465.1, read on the forward strand.
CAACTGGAGCCGGTAAACTTGCTGCATGTGGTCGTCGCCAAACCTCATTTCGATGGCCTTAGCCATGCCATCATAATCCTTTTGTTTTTCTTCAGGGATGGTCTGAAGCAATTCGGCAGCGCTTGCTCTAAGCGCGATCGTGAGAGCAATCAACTTTTCTTCATTGTCCCAGATGTTCGTCAATGCGGCGGCTACGAACTGCCTCTTATAAATCAGCCATGATGTCTTGGCATCGAACACAGGTGGCTGCATTTCTTTGCGTAGTGGGCTGTCGATTTAATATTCCCGAACTTTCTGCTTCTTGGCGTCATCGCTTCTTGCTGTCCTTCTTGAGCTTCGAATAGCATCGTGTCTGGGCCTCCACCTTCCTCGGTACTAGCGTCCTGGAGTCGGAGCAACAGTTCCCTTTTGAGCCCCGAAGGCTGGAGGTTTCTTTTACCCAATTCTGCTTTCAACTCAGCTGTTGTCAATTGCTCAATTTTTCGCCCCATTTTGAATGGTCTTCACACAAATTTTACAGCACAATCAGTTTATGTTTTATATCTGTTCCAGGAAATTCACTCGCCACTTAACAAATTACTGACACTGTTTTTATAACTTAGTTAATTATAGCTTTATCGCACAATCAGTTTCAATATATCCGGAATATTCCACAATCATAAAAAAAATAAACCGTTTAAGTCACTGACGCTACTTACGCGCCCTTTCTCTAGAAAACTCCACTTAAAACTGTTTGACATAGTAACACTGCTCCGGAAATTTCCACTGTAGAATTTACCCGCACAATTATGAGTTTTATTTTACTTCTGACACCAATGTAATATTCTGGCCTAGGGTTCGTCGAATAAAACTCATTTTCACTTTTATAATTTCACAATGTAACACTCTATGTATCAAGCAAACTTATTTTAATTCAAATCACACTGTTATTCAACTTCACTACTTAGAATTCAACACTTTATTTCAATTCAATCACTTTTTACTTTATTACCGATTTTCAAAAGTCAACGTTTAAAATATGACTGTCCCGTACGAGCGTGTCACCCGTGTATTTTTAAATTATTAAGCACCTTCTAGTACGTTCCATACTTCCCCTTTGGTAATTTTCCATTGGTACTCTTCCGCTGAATTCCAAGGAGAGAAAATAGATATTCGAACTTCTAACATGCCAGCTGACTGAAAAGACAGTTGGGTATGTCCGTTTAGTAAATCGAATGGGTGTGTTCTTAAAGTGAATCGATGGGTGCATTCAGTAATTCCTGCACGTCTTTTATTTCTTGTCGCCACATTACAATATGAAAAGATAATTTATTGAACTTACAAGAAACATCCCGTAGTTAAGAACTAGTATCGGATGCTATTAAATATAAAAAACTTAATACATTTTTACATTGGGACCGAAATTCTGAACGGCAAGTCGTAGAAAGACAAAATTTGGTGTGCATATAAACTGCGGAAATAGTCAGAGAATCCAAGAGGCAATTTTTTTTAAGCACATGTAACGGTTTCATTACAGTTTTAAATTCCATGTGAAAATGGACTTAATGTTTTTTAGTGTTTTTTTCAAGAAGTTTAGTAGGCAAGAACTAGTAAAACAAAACTTAGGTTTAAGAAATACTAAGCTTTAATTAAAAAATAAAACTTTTCGAAAATATCAAAAAGTTTTTGAGAAATGAAAAGTCGAAAATGCATGACGTTTTTCAACGTGTTGGAGACCATAACTTTTGAACGGCTTATCGTTCAAAATCAATATTGAACACACGTATGAAGCAACTCAAAGTAAACCAAGTGCTTAGGTCATATCTTTCATACAAAACTATAGCAGACTTCGAATATTCAAAAACTTCGAAAATTTAACTGAAAAACGTCAAAACATTTTCGAAAACTATTTTTTAAAGATTTCTAGTTCCTTTACGGTTATTAACACTTTGTTTAAATTTGGCTGAAGTATGTAATGTTTAAAAGGCAAGCGAACTGCATCGAAAACGTTTCAAAATTGCCGTTCACGACCCTAAGTTTTTAAGCGTATAAAAATCAAGCGAAATAAAAAACAACATATTTTTTCCGTTTTTTCAGAATTCCATGTCCGCAGAATTTGAGCAAAGTGCCAAATGGTGGTCGAAATATTGACCAAAAGTCTAACGGTAATTTAAAATAATCGAAATCGCCGTTTTATGAGTTTTTAATTATAAAAATCCTAAAAAGGCCGAGAAAGAGTATATCCTTCCCTCTATTTTCGAAACGGTAAAGCTTTTTGTCAGCCTATTTTTGGAGTAACGATAAAATGATATAAAATCATCCAATATAATATTTAGAGTATGATGTTGGGTGATGATTATATAGAATCACCCAATTTAAGAACAGTAGACAGCACTACGAAAAAAGTATATTACAGACTGTAAAATATATCCAGAAATAGTTTAAATAAATAAATAGAATGTAACACAAACTGCGCAATATACCTAGTCCTGCCATAAGTTCTGTCACAACTTCAAAGTCCCATAGAAAAAAAAACGAGTAAACATATCGAATTAGTTTTTTATACCCCATCCCATTGTATAGGAGGTATATTAAGTTTGATTCATAGTTTGTAACATAGAGAAATAATCACCGTAGATCCCCAAGACCTTAAGGGGATATGATCGAGACCGAATTGTGAGTCGAATGACTCCGTCCGTCCGTTCGTCCGTCCGTGTGTCGGTAGTTTTTAGGCCTTTAGTTTTGAGCTAGGAACTTCAAACTTAATATCTGTTCTTTCTTGGTCCCAAAGCAGTACAAGTGCAAAAATTTTCAAAATCCGCCCACTGACACGCCCACTTTACTTATTAGCTTGAAAATTCAAAAGTGTCGTAGGAAGCTGCAATTTAGTACGCGTTATGCTCGCTTAAGTATATTGTGACTGGCATTTAAGAAAAAAGCGAAAACCGCCACCTTGTAGGCGTGGTCATATTTAATACGTATTCTAATAAACGGTTTTTATTTGATATATTTGTTTTAAATCCAAAAAAATTGCACTAAAAAATGTTCAGATATGTGCAAAAGCTATCAACTCAAGTAAATTAATTTTCGCCACGCCCACCTTTGTGGGCTTTTTAAGTATAAACCAAATTTTTAATATGAAAATGTAATCAACACGTGTATACCACTTCGGATAAAAAATATAAACAAGAATACTATGGTATTGAGAAGGGGTGGATGAGACGCCCCTTTCTTAGTGAGAAGATTCTTAACTCTGAAATTCTTAATACAATTGAAGTTAAATGAAACTGAAATTTAACAACCATTTAATTTATGACACAATTCGGAGTTTGAAAGTGGTCAATTGGGATGGGGTATCCAACGATTCGCCTAAGCGGATTGTAACCCTCCCACTAGTTTTTTGTTTATTAGCCCACATTATTGGCTATTTGAAAAAAAAAAAATGTTTCATTCAAAATGGCCGCCTTTTGCTTTCTCAAAAGCCTTCAAACGTAGTGGCCATTGGGCTGTTGAGGCACGCACGATATCCATGGATATCTCGGGCGCTGCTTTGGTCAATGCTGTTTTCAGGCTTTCTAAATTTCTGTGGAAGTCTTGCAGGCCATGTTTTTCAGTTCTGACCACAAACCGTAATCCAGTAGATGCAGATCTAGACTTCCCGAGGGCCAATCTTCAGCTACTATGAAGTCAGGAATGTTGAGCCGGAGCCACTCCTGGTGGTATTGGCTTAAGCGCTGGAGCAGTGTCTTGCTGGAAGATCCACCTGTTTCCGTTGAAAAGGGTATTAGTAGCACGTCCTCTTGATAGACCTTTGCCCCAGTTTTCACACCTTTTTCACACAAATAGAGGGATGTGACACCTTAGTGGGGCACCCCCTACCAAACCATTACGGACGCTGGATGATGGCCTCGTTGAACCCTAGGAACAATTTTTTTGCTTCCTTAGATGAAGTGGCATAAATCTTATCATTTTGCTTACTGAAAACTTCTTCAGCGGTAAAATTTTTTTCATCCGTAAACAAAATGTTTTCATGGCCATTGGCCGCGTGCCACTGCAGAAGTCTCTTACATCTTTCCAGCCTAATTTTTTTCAGTTGGGGAGCTAAGAGATGACCAGTGGACCGACGATAGGCTTTCATATAGAGACCGTCCCGAATCAACATTGACATCGATCTGGCTGATATCTCCAACTCCTTGGACATTATTTTCTGTTTTCTAAGGGGATTTCTCCGAATTCGCTCACGCACTGCCTTCACTACCGCACTTGTACGGACGAAGCGTGGGCGACCACTTCTTGGCCTGTCCTCGACTCTGAACATTTCGGAGAAACGATCAGTAGCCCGATAAACGAAATTTCTCGATATGCCGAGTAGTTTTAGCAACTCGAAAATTTGGCCAGCACTCTTCCCGCGCTTATGCAACGCAATTACCGCGATTCGATTTTCTTAAACGCCCCACTCCATCTTAGCAGATCGCAAGTTGAAATCAAACTGGCTAGTTTTCTTTACAACACAATGCAAGCGTTCCGAAAAAAGTTAACGGTTCTATTTCCGCAAGAATTTGTTTGCAATAAGCGATGGAAATTGTGTAATAGAACTTATGGCACGACTAGGTAGATGACTCCTTCAACAAAAGGCGACGGACCACTCCGCGTATGTCTTCATACATAACAGTCTTTTTTTAAGAGGGATTAGTGTGCACCCCAATTCAAGTTATTTTTGTAGAATAGCTAAATTCGGATACATGCTCGATAGCAAAGCACTTAGGACAGCAGTCTACCTCACACTTGATGGTCGAAAGGCAATCAGCACAGTATTTAAATAACTACAAGTGTTACTGTGAAAGAGAAAGTTTGGAGGTTGCATTTCAAAGGAGGAAGGGTTAAAAGACATGATTTTGGTTTTGTCGCTGATGACAAGCTTATGTGAGGCAAACCAGTGCCTTAAGAGATCCAAATCATGGTTTATATCTGCCAATAAATCCAACACAGAATTACAAGCATGAGAGCAAGCGATATCATCAGCAAAACCGACTTTATTTCCTTTCAAACAGCGGTAAAAAATTGAATTAATATATATAAGGAATAAAATAGGACCAAGTACGGAGTCCTGTAGGACACCAATTGTTATTGAGAAGGAATTACTAAATGCATTGCATATTTTAACTCGTTCTTTTCTTTCGTTTAGGTAAGAAGCAAGCCATTCGAGAATAAATCCTCGGAAACCAACTTTTTCCAAATAAGACAGCAACAACTCATGATCCACGATATCAAAAGTTTTTTTGGATGTCTATAAAGAGAGCCGCAGTAAACTTTTTATTGTTTAAGATCTCATGCACATGACTTCAAAAGTTTAGTAGTGCGTCTTGCGTATTTTTTCCAACCCTAAAGCGAAATTGACAACAACTAAAGAACTAAAGAAAGAGCCTCTATCAAGAAAGGAAATAACTCTAGTTTTTACAACCTTTTCAAATATTTAGGAATAAATCAAAGGAGAGAAATCCACCGGTAATTATTTAATTCCATCCTGTCACCCGTTTTAAAAATTGGTATCACTTCGGCATTTTTTAGACTCTCCGGAAAGACACCGAAATAAATGCTTTTGTTAAATATATATGCCAAGGCATCGACAATATTCAGACAAATGTTCTTAATGCAGCTATTTGAAAAGCTGTTCTGGGTGGATGAACTCGATTTTTTTAATAATTGAATACTTTTATAAAGTTCAAAAGAAGTAATTGGCTCAAAGACAAAACTTTTTTGTGAATCGTAATCATCACCAAAACATTGGTAAGAAAAGATGTCTGAGAAGTTGAATCTTAATCTGAACCAATCTAAAGAAGCGTAAGCCAAGTATACGCAATATCAACTGACGATTTAATTACGCTTTCTTTGGACCTTATGCTTGAAGGAACATCACATGAAGATTTTTTGTTAAACATTATATTTACAATGCTCCACTCTTGTTAAGCGTTTCCCTTAGCTTAATTAAATTACTCAATATAATTGGCTAATTCTTTGCATATAAGGTCAAAATATTTGCGAAATCGAGTAGGTATTACCAGGATGTTTTTTACACTTTGAATAAAATTTCTTTTTAGCTTGGATTTTTTGTAGCAAATCATTCGACATCCAAGGCTGGAGTTTCTTTAATTTTTTACATTTACTAACAGCTGCTTTAGAAGATAGAACAGAATGGATATTTAATATCTCAAGAAACAAATCAAAAGCTCGAGAGGGATTGTCATCACTATAAAGAGCAGGCCAACTTTCATGTAACAAACATGCACTTAGAAGATTAAAATTCACTCTATTTGTAACTGATCTAAAGCTAGGCAAGTCATACAATGATAAGTGATTTTTGAGTCAAGTATTGCACTTGTGATAATAATGATACTTGCAATAATGTCCGACAGATGGCTGCCTGGCCATTAAGGCCCTAAAGGTCCAGATATTCAGGTCCAAACTTGTATGGGACTGCCTACACAAGCTTAATGATCTGGGTAAGGCCAATAAAGTGACCCTGTATTGGGTAACGGCCATGTTGAGGGGAACGAAGCAGCGGACTCCTTGGCAAGATGAGGAGCAGCAGAACCCTTCATAGGACCTGAACCTCTCTGCGGGATAGGCGAACAGACCCTCAAGGAAGAATTCAGCAAAACAGAGAAGGTAAACCGAGCTAAGATGTTAGAGAGCCTTCAAGGTCACAGGCAAGCAAAGAAACTTCTAGGGAACTATAACCAGAGAAGATTCAAAGCATGCATCGGCCTTGGTAAAAACTAGTGGGAGGGTTACAATCCGCTTAGGCGAATCGTTGGATACTCCATCCCAATTGACCACTTTCAAGCTCCGAATTGTGTCATAAATCTTGGTTGTTAAATTTCAGTTTCAGTTTCAGTATTTAGAATTTCTCAGTTAAGAATCTTCTCCCTAAGAAAGGGGCGTGGCATCCACCCCTTCTCAATAACATCGTATTCTTGTTTATATTTTTTATCCGAAGTGGTAACCACGTGTTGATTGCATTTTCATATAAAAAATTCGGTTTAAACTTAAAAACGCCCCAAAGGTGGGCGTGGCGAAAATTTAATCACTTGAGTTAATAGCTTATGCATATATCTGAACATTTTATAGTGCAAATTTTTTGGATTTAAACCAAATATATCAAATAAAACCCGTTTATTAGAATGCGTATTAATTATGACCACCCCTACAAGGGAGCGGTTTTCGCTTTTTTCTTAAATGCCAGTCACAATATACTTAAGCGAGGATAACGCGTACTAAATTTCAGCTTCCTATGATAACTTTGAATTTTCATGCTAATAAGCAAAGTGGACGTGTCAGTGTGCCGATTTTGAAAATTTTTACACTAGTACTGCTTCGGGACCTAGAAAGAACAGATATTAAGTTTCAAGTTCCTAGGTCAAAATTAAGGGCCTAAAAACTACCGACACACGGACGGACATGGCTCATTCGACTAACAATTCGGTCTCGATCATATGCCCTTAAGGTCTTGGGGGTCTACGGTGATTATGATACAAACTATAAATCGAACTTAATATACCTCCTATCCTATGGGATGGGATATAATAATATACGCATTCTCACAGGGTTCCATGGGGCATTGTAAACTCAGGGAACACTTAAGGAAAATTGGTGTAACGGAGGAACCCTCTTGCAGATTTTGTGATGAGGCTAGCGAAACTCCGGAGCACATGGGGCTCTGAACCACAAGGGAATGAAATGTCTGGTCCAATACCAGATACCAGACAGAGATACCTTGGACCCACTTCTCATTCTCAGATTCCTAAGTGAAACTGGACTAGAGCATGTGCTATAAGGATGAGGATTTATAGGATAAGGATTTCAGCCAAGGCCAAACAGGAGCACATACCCTCGGTATAATTAAGTAATGAATTATAGTATGAGGGGAGCTCCTTTGAGGGAAGTAACCTCTCCAAGGCTTAGTAGGGGATGCAATAGGCCAACAGGTCGCACTGCAAAACCGACTTAATAATAATTGCACTTGTGATAGATAATTTGGGATTATGATCAAGTATGGGAAAAATATGGTCAATGCACGTACTGGACGCATTCAATATTCTTGTGGGCTCGTTTACACACGAAATAAACCCATGAGCCGGTATATGTTCAAGATAACACCACACATAACAAGTATACAGATGTCGCATGATCATACAAGAAACCTGGCATCAAAAATTTTCTTCAACCGACAAAACTAACCGACAAACAGCTTTTAAAGGATCTGATTCACCACAGCGACCAACCGACAAGAAGTTTTTAAAGGATCGTATTCACCATAGCAACCAACCGACAAGAAGCTTTTTGATAAATTTCACCGTTGACTTTTTTTACCAATCCAACCAGCTGGTGCTTGTGTTTTTTTTTTTTTCTTTCATTTCCATTTCAATGTCATTATTCTGTTTAGGTACTTTCGTCTATTTGCGTTACATTCGATATGGCCACTTACTTTCGTTTTGTCAACAGTCGTAATCTTTGTTTACCGAAATGTCTTTGAAAAGAAGAAAGTATGTTATTCACAGTTGCGGCGCAACTTTGTGCGAATTTCCGAGTAGGAAGTTGTTTGAGTTCCCTAAAAGCGTGTAACGGAAACTGGGGTGAGCAGAGTGCCGGGGTATGAAGAGGTTCCGAAAACTTCTCCTTGCATGATCCCGCACTAGCACACCACTGGACCCCTAACCCATCCAACCATACACCCCCTTCATGGCTCAAGACCACAGGACCCCCTGAGTCAGTTCAGCAGCTAGGATGGATGGGGTGTTTGCGTCCCGTGTAGCGGAAGGCATGCTTGTCGTGCCTGGCTATATCTCGCCCGAGGGAGGATCTTGCTACTGGAACGGAACCGTGTTACGTTGTTTCCATGCCTAGAGTTTTGGTGTTAGACAAATCAAAATAAATTAAGGAGGAGCCCTGGTTTGTTAGTTGCGCTGTGCCTATACTTCCGACAATAATCGGCTTGGTAGATTCTCCCCTGGGTTGGACCACCCCACTATGTCGGCACATGATACAGATCCTTTGCCGTCATCGTCTCATTTTGATGAGGGCCCCTAAACGGAATTAACTCACTCAAGATACTAACTAAAAAGTTTATTACCCTTTTATCTTGGCTTTAGGCTTCTCTTTGGTCAGCTTTCAGAGAACCAATCACTTGGTCATATCCTCCGAACAGGCTAGGGTTGCGTTTTATTCAGTCCATTACGTTGCCCTTAAGACCTTTCAAAAAAAAACTTACTTAAGCTTAAGGAACAACTTCCCTCCTATTTCAAATAAAATCACCCAGAAATCGGCAGCCGGATAACGCACCAAACTTCATGGGGTGCAGACAAAGACTTGGGGTTTTCGTTAGTTCTAAACCATATCCAAATTCATTTATTTATCAAACCAAGAGATAACAGCCGAAAGGAGATAATGTAGAAGTTCACAATCTAATTCTTCATAAGATTCTATAACCACTTAGGCCGAATGCATAAGTAATCTTAATGTATATACAATCAATAAATTCATTCATGTTAATCCATCAATAAAACAAAATTATTTAACTAACAATGGCTTAAGTTTAACACTGTCGAAAGATTCTTTTAATCAGAACTGTATTAATGTATGAAATCTCTAAGATGGGAATTTTCATTTAAACAAAAAAAATAAGCTGCTAATTGCTAGAAAATTTAATCTAGGAAGAGACTTACAAAAATATCCGAAAAAAATATCTCACGAAAGAAAGAAGCGAAGAAAAAACAAGCGAGTGAGTGCAAGTGTTTGTATGTGACAAACTTCTATATACCCGACCCTATATACCGTGTAACACCAAATCTTAAATTTTTTTGTCCCGAATTGTTATATTATTTGTATAGGCTACGCCCCTAAAAGTGGGTCTGGGCCAAAAATTAAAATCAATTAATTGTAATTTCCTTAGAATCATGACAAAATTCGTTAAAACCGAAAATTATTGCAGAAAAAACCGTTTTTTCATAAACACGCCCCTTAAAAGTGGGCGGAGCTCAAAACTTTGTTCGGAGCAAACCTAGCAAATAGTTATATCTTGAATATTTGTTATACATTTTTTTTTTCAATTTGGAGTAAACCTTCCGAGAAATCGGGTCTTAAAAGATCTAAATTGGTAAAAGTTGGCGTGGTCGACATTGTGGGCGGTCCAGTATTTGCCTTCTTAGAGGTTTTGGGCCATTATTGCTCTATACCAAATTTTGAGTTCCTACGCCTTGTCTAACTTGACCAAAAGGCATTTTGAAAGAAAATTTGAAATATAGGTTGTCTTACATTGAACCCAGTAGTGGGCGTGGCCGACAGCGGATCTAACTAATTTTCACTCTTTGTACGTACAAAATAATAACCAAGATAAACTCCAAGCTTGAGCATTATAGCTCAATTTCAAAGACCTTTAGGAAAGGGGCGTGGCATCCACCCCTTCTCAATAACATCTTATTCTTATTTATATTTTTTATCCAAAGTGGTAAACACGTGTTGATTGCATTTTCATATAAAAAATTTGGTTTAAACTTAAAAACGCCTCAAAGGTGGGCGTGGCGAAAATTCAATCACTTGAGTTGATAGCTTATGCATATATATGAACATTTTACAGTGCAATTTTTTTTGATTTAAAACAAATATATCAAATAAAAACCGTTTATTAGAATGCGTATTAATTATGACCACCCCTACAAGGGGTTTTCGGTTTTTTTCTTAAATGCCAGTTACAATATACTTAAGCGAGGATAACGCGTACTAAATTTTAGCTTCCTGCGATAACTTTGAATTTTCATGCTACTAAGTAAAGTGGGCGTGTCAGAGGGCCGATTTTGAAAATTTTTACCTTTGTACTGCTTCGGGACCTAGAAAGAACAGATATTAAGTTTCAAGTTCCAAGTCAAAATTAAGGGCCTAAAAACTACCGACACACGGACGGACGGACGGACGGACGGACATGGCTCATTCGACTAACAATTCCGTCTCGATCATATGCCCTTAAGGTCTTGGAGGTCAACGGTGAATATTTCTCTTTGTTACAAACTATGAATCAAACTTAATATACCTCCTATCCTATGGGATGGGGTATAATAATATACGCATTCTCACAGGGTTCCATGGGGCATTGTAAACTCAGGGAACACTTAAGGAAAATTGGTCTAACGGAGGAACCCTCTTGCAGATTTTGTGATGAGGCTAGCGAAACTCCGGAGCACATGGGGCTCTGAACCACAAGGGAATGAAATGTCTGGCCAATACCAGATACCAGATAGAGATACCTTTGACCCACTTCTCATTCTCAGATTCCTACGTGAAACTGGACTAGAGCATGTGCTATAAGGATGTGTTCTTTCAGCCAAGGCCAAACAGGAGCACATGCCCTCGGTAAAATTAAGTAATGAATTATAGTATGAGGGGAGCTCCTTTGAGGAAGTAACCTCTCCAAGGCTTAGGGGATACAATAGGCCAACAGGTCGCAGTGCAAAACCCAACTTAATAATAATTGCACTTGTGATAGATAATTTGGGATTCTGATCAAGTATGGGAAAAATATGGTCAATGCACGTACTGCACGCATTCAATATTCTTGTGGGTTCATTTACACACGAAATAAACCCATGAGCCGGCATATATTCAAGATAATACCACACATAATAAGTATACAGATGTCGCATGATCATACAAGAAACCTGGCATCAAAAATTTTCTTCAACCGACAAAACTAACCGACAAACAGCTTTTAAAGGATCTGATTCACCACAGCGACCAACCGACAAGAAGTTTTTAAAGGATCGTATTCACCATAGCAACCAACCGAAAAGAAGCTTTTTGATAAATTTCACCGTTGACTTTTTTTACCAATCCAACCAGCTGGCGCTTGTGTTTTTTTTTTCTTTCATTTCCATTTCAATGTCATGCTTGTCTGGTGCTGCACGCTAAATGAAATTGGTCGTGTTCGTCTATTTGCGTTACATTCGATATCGCCACTTACTTTCGTTTTGTTAACAGTCGTTATCTTTGTCGACCGAAATGTCTTAGAAAAGAAGAAAGTGTGTTATACACAGTTGCGGCGCAACTTTGTGCGAATTTCCGAGTAGGAAGTTGTTTGAGTTCCCTAAAAGCGTGTAACGGAAACCGGGGTGAGCAGAGTGCCGGGGCATGAAGAGGTTCCGAAAACTTCTCCTTGCATGACCCCCCTCAGGTCGTTACGCAAGACTTGCGCCCCACTAGACCCCTAACCCATCCAACCATACACCCCCTTCATGGCTCAAGACAAGGACTCCCTGAGTCAGTTCAGCAGCTAGGATGGATGGGGTGTTTGCGGAAGGCATGCTTGTCGTGCCTGGCTATAGCTCGCCGGATGGGGGGAATCTCGCTACTGGAACGGAACCGTGTTACGTTGTTTCCATGCCTAGAGTTTTGGTGTTAGACAACTCAAAATAAATTAAGGAGGAGCCCTGGTTTGTTGCCTATACTTACGCCAATAATCGCCTTGGTAGATTCTCCCCTGGGTTGGACCACCCCACTATGTCGCCGCATGACATAGATCCCTTGTCGTCATCGTCCCATTCTGATGAGGGCCCCTAAACGGAATTAACTCACTCAAGATACTTACTAAAAAGTCTAATACCCGTTTATCTTGGCTTAAGGCTTCTCTTTGGTCCGCTTTCAGAGAACCAATCGCTTGGTCATATCCTCCGAACAGGCTAGGGTTCCATTTTATGCAGTCCATTACGTTGCCCTAAAGACCTTTCAAAAGAAAAACTTGAGTAAGCTTAAGGAACAACCTCCCTCTTATTTCAAATAAAATCACCCAGAAATCGGCAGCCGGATAACGCACCAAATCTCATGGGATGCAGACAGAGACTTGGGTTTTTCGTTAGTTTTCAACCATATCCAAATTCGTTCATTTATCAAACCAAGAGATAACAGCCAAAAGGAGATAATGTAGAAGTTCACAATCTAATCCTTCATAAGATTCTATAACCAATTAGGCCGAATGCATAAGTAGTCTTAATGTACATACAATCAATAAATTCATTCATGTTAATCCATCAATAAAAAAAAATTATTTAACCAACAATGGCTTAAGTTTAACACTGTCGAAAGATTCTTTTAATCCGAACTGTATTAATGTATGAAATCTCTTATATGGGAATTTTCATTTAAACAAAAAAAAAATAAGCTGCTAATTGCTAGAAAATTTAATCTATGAGGAGACTTACAAAAATATCCGAAACAAGTGGGAAAGTGCAACAGTGGGTATGCAAAAGCTTCAATCCATCTACGACGGATTGCAAAATACCCGACCATACCAAAAAGAAAACTGCCACGCCTCCAAAAAGTGGGCGGGATATAAAAATATAACTGTTGAATGCTTTTTACTAGGTTGTTGCATACATTTCGGCCTAAAACTCCGCCTTTTTAACTAAAAAAATCACTTTTAACGCCATGCCCACAAAAGTGGGCGGAGGCACATACAATGTATGCATAAAAGTTAGAAAATGCTAATATCTACAGCTTTTGTCATAGAATTTTTTGTCAAATTTCATGTATATTTATTGAAAAACAGTCATTTTAAGCTAAAATCCCTTAAAAAGTGGGCGTGGCCAAAGCTTAAATTTTCCGGCTTCCTTAAAAGGCAATATAACGTACCAAAAATGGATGCGCTAGCGCCATTGTAACATAGCTAAAATTTGCAAAATGTATTTTTTTAAATTAGAGATGGTCGCACCTACAGGCCTGTAGTGGGCGTGTCTGTGGGCGGATTCAGCTTATTTTCAAACCTGATCTGAAGGACTGGACTTTCAACCAACCTACAATTTCAGCTCTCTGCCTTAAAATTAAAGGCTTAGTTGTTTAAATACGGACGGACGGACGGACGGACATGGTTTAATCGATTCTCCTGTCTGTCCTATTCATATCTCTCAAAGGTCTTCTAGGTCTACGGTGATTATTTCACTGCGTTACAAACCATACATCAAACTTTATATACCCTGGGTTGGGTATAAAAATATCTCAGGAAAGAAAGAAGCGAACAAAAAACAAGTGAGTGAGTGCAAGAGTTTAATGTGACAAACTTCTATATACCCAACCCTGTATACCGTGTAAAACCGAATCCTAAATTTTTTTGTCCCGAATTCTTATATTATTCGTATGGGCCACGCCCCCAAAAGTGGATCTGGGTTAAAAATTAAAATCAATTAATTGTAATTTCCTTAGAATTATGACAAAATGCGTTAAAACCGAAAATGATTGCAGAAAAAACCGTTTTTTCATAAACACGCCCCTTAAAAGTGGGCGGAGCTCAAAACTTTGTGCGGAGCAAACCTAGCAAATAGTTATATCTTGAATATTTTTTATACTTTTTTTTTCAATTTGGAGTAAACTTTCCGAGATATCGGGTTTTAAAAGATCTAAATTGGGCGCTCATTGTGGGCGCTCCAATATTTGCCTTCTTAGAGGTTTTGGGCCATTATTGCTCTATACCAAATTTTGAGTTCCTACGCCTTGTCTAACTTGACCAAAAGGCATTTTGAAAGAAAATTTGAAATAGAGGTTTGTCTTTTGGATTTAACTTAATTTAATTTTCACTCTTTGTGCGTACAAAATAAGAGCCGAGATAAACTCCAAGTTTGAGCATTATAGCTCAATTTTAAAGACCTAAAAACTTCACACAAACGGACAGACGGACAGACGGACTTACGGGCGGTCGGACCAACGGACGGACGGACATGGCTTAACCGACTCACCTGTCGGTCTCGATCATATCTCTAAAAGGTCTTAGGGGTGATTATTTCACTGTGTTTCAAACTATGCATTAAAATTAATATACCCTCGGTCGGGTATAAAAAATATTGCTTTATCCCAAATCACATGAAAACTAATTCATTCGGTGCTGGTCTTACGTAAGGTATGACTTATAAAAAATATTTGTTTTACCACAAAAAATAAACAACTGTTACTATTCAGCTCAAATTTTCTGGCCTCCGATGTAGTTTCTAAACCACATCACGCTTTTTTATTCACAGTCTACTCTTAGGTGCATGGCGTAATTTTCCCCTTTCAGTTAGGCAATTAAATGTCGGTTCTTTCTTTTCGCGCTATGAAATCCAATTTATATCAAAAGAAAAAAAATTATATCAAAATTCTCAGGATAATTATTGATTGTTATAACTGGTAAACTATTTGCATGCCGTATGATTTAACCGAGTATCGGGAAAATTTATTAAAGTAAGATTCATATAAAGTATATGAAGGGAAGAAAAAAAAACGGACTTACCCTTGTTCCCGATGAAGTGCACTGCGTCTGTTAATGGGGGGGGGGTTTTGCTGGGAATGTAGGAGGATAAATTCAAATAGGCATAAGTTTACCGTAGGTCCAAGTAGAATGTATTGGATTTTTTTGCAACTTTAACATACCCGTATATGGCCACAGGCGCCTGCCAGACAACTGGCACCTACCCTTAACGGAGCGACGAAGTCGCGTGAGCGGGTAAACCCTGCGAAAAAGGGAGTTGAAATCCTTTAAACCCGCGAAGCGGGCCACCCAAACACTGTTGTCTCCAAAAGCAAATTTATTTTACAGCGAATCTTGTCAGATTTCTATAGCATACTATTAGGCGGAAATTAAAAGTCTAAGATGAGGTACTTTGTATGGAAAAATTGAAACTTTGAATAGCTATAACTTTTAAACTAAAGGCTTAACTACATTCAAAAAGTAAGTGCAAAAGTGAAAAAGTGGAAAACTCCACTTAGAGCGTATTTTTCAAAAAGCTCATAGCTTTTTCCTTTCCCCCTAAACCAAAAACATGCAGAAGCAACCAACAAACACAATAAGATCGTACGAGATCGCACGTTCAACAGTTAAATCTGCTTTGTTCATTGCATACATATCGGCGAAGTTCACATCCAAAAGAGCTTTTCAAAAAGTGGAAAAGTCAAAGTTAAGGCTTAACTACATTCAAAAAGTAAGTGCAAAAGTGAAAAAGTGGAAAACACCACTTAGAGCTTATTATTCAAAAAGCTCACAGCTTTTTCCTTTCCCCCTAACCAAAAACATGCAGAAACAACCAACAAACACAATAAGATCGTACGAGATCGTACGTTTAATAGTTAACTTTGCTTTATTCATTGCATACATATCGGCGGAGTTCACATGAAAAAGAGCTTTTCAAAAAGTGAAAAAGTCAAAGTTAGCTATACCTCTAACTTTCAAGTAAGTTACTTTTTGAAAAGTTGAGAGAAAACTACAGATTTGTAATGAAGCAAAAAGAGAAAAAGCATTTTCGTGCACACACTTTACTTTCTGCCGAATGTAGTTAAGGCTTTAGCTATACCTCTAACTTTCAAGTAAGTTACTTTTTGAAAAGTTGAGAGAAAACTACAGATTTGTAGTGAAGCAAAAAGAGAAAAAGCATTTTCGTGAACACACTTTACTTTCTGCCGAATGTAGTTAAAGGCTTAACTACATTCAAAAAGTAAGTGCAAAAGTGAAAAAGTGGAAAACACCACTTGGAGCTCATTTTTCAAAAAGCTCACAGCTTTTTCCTTTCCCCCCAAACCAAGAACATTCAGAAACAGCCAACAAACACAATAAGATCGTACGAGATCGTACGTTCAACAGTTAAGTTTGCTTAGTTCATTGCATACATATCGGCGGAGTTCACATGCAAAAGAGCTTTTCAAAAAGTGGAAAAGTCAAAGTTAGCTATACCTCTAACTTTCAAGTAAGTTACTTTTTGAAAAGTTGAGAGAAAACTACAGATTGTAATGAAGCAAAAAGAGAATAAGCATTTTCGTGCACACACTTTACTTTCTGCCGAATGTAATTAAGGCTTAAGGCTTAAAGGCTTAACTACATTCAAAAGTAAGTGCAAAAGTGAAAAAGTGGAAAACACAACTTGGAGCTCACTTTTCAAAAAGCTCACAGCTTTTTCCTTTCCCCCCAAACCAAAAACATGCAGAAACAACCAACAAACATAATAAGATCGTACGAGATCGTACGTTCAACAGTTAAATTTGCTTGGTTCATTGCATACATATCGGCGGAGTTCACATGCAAAAGAGCTTTACAAAAAGTGTAAAAGTCAAAGTTAGCTATACCTCTAACTTTCAAGTAAGTTACTTTTTGAAAAATTGAGAGAAAACTACAGATTTGTAATGAAGCAAAAAGAGAAAAAGCATTTTCGTGCACACACTTTACTTTCTGCCGAATGTAATTAAGGTTTAAGACTTAAAGGCTTAACTACATTCAAAAAGTAAGTGCAAAAGTGAAAAAGTGGAAAACACCACTTGGAGCTCATTTTTAAAAAAGCTCACAGCTTTTTCCTTTCCCCCAAACCAAAAACATGCAGAAACAACCAACAAACACAATAAGATCGTACGAGATCGTACATTCAACAGTTAAATTTGCTTAGTTCATTGCATACATATCGGCGGAGTTCACATGCAAAAGAGCTTCTCAAAAAGTGGAAAAGTCAAAGTTAGCTATACCTCTAACTTTCAAGTAAGTTACTTTTTGAAAAGTTGAGAGAAAACTACAGATTGTAATGAAGCAAAAAGAGAAAAAGCATTTTCGTGCACACACTTAACTTTCTGCCGAATGTAATTAAGGCTTAAGGCTTAAAGGCTTAACTACATTCAAAAGTAAGTGCAAAAGTGAAAAAGTGGAAAACACCACTTGGAGCTCATTTTTCAAAAAGCTCACAGCTTTTTCCTTTCCCCCCAAACCAAAAACATGCAGAAACAACCAACAAACACAATAAGATCGTACGAGATCGTACGTTCAACAGTTAAATTTGCTTAGTTCATTGCATACATATCGGCGGAGTTCACATGCAAAAGAGCTTTTCAAAAAGTGGAAAAGTCAAAGTTCGCTATACCTCTAACTTTCAAGTAAGTTACTTTTTGAAAAATTGAGAGAAAACTACAGATTTGTAATGAAGCAAAAAGAGAAAAAGCATTTTCGTGCACACACTTTACTTTCTGCCGAATGTAATTAAGGCTTAAGGCTTAAAGGCTTAACTACATTCAAAAAGTAAGTGCAAAAGTGAAAAAGTGGAAAACACCACTTGGAGCTCATTTTTCAAAAAGCTCACAGCTTTTTCCTTTCCCCCCAAACCAAAAACATGCAGAAACAACCAACAAACACAATAAGATCGTACGAGATCGTACGTTCAACAGTTAAATTTGCTTAGTTCATTGCATACATATCGGCGGAGTTCACATGCAAAAGAGCTTCTCAAAAAGTGGAAAAGTCAAAGTTAGCTATACCTCTAACTTTCAAGTAAGTTACTTTTTGAAAAGTTGAGAGAAAACTACAGATTGTAATGAAGCAAAAAGAGAAAAAGCATTTTCGTGCACACACTTAACTTTCTGCCGAATGTAATTAAGGCTTAAGGCTTAAAGGCTTAACTACATTCAAAAGTAAGTGCAAAAGTGAAAAAGTGGAAAACACCACTTGGAGCTCACTTTTCAAAAACCTCACAGCTTTTTCCTTTCCCCCCAAACCAAAAACATGCAGAAACAACCAACAAACACAATAAGATCGTACGAGATCGTACGTTCAACAGTTAAATTTGCTTAGTTCATTGCATACATATCGGCGGAGTTCACATGCAAAAGAGCTTTACAAAAAGTGTAAAAGTCAAAGTTAGCTATACCTCTAACTTTCAAGTAAGTTACTTTTTGAAAAATTGAGAGAAAACTACAGATTTGTAATGAAGCAAAAAGAGAAAAAGCATTTTCGTGCACACACTTTACTTTCTGCCGAATGTAATTAAGGTTTAAGACTTAAAGGCTTAACTACATTCAAAAAGTAAGTGCAAAAGTGAAAAAGTGGAAAACACCACTTGGAGCTCATTTTTAAAAAAGCTCACAGCTTTTTCCTTTCCCCCAAACCAAAAACATGCAGAAACGACCAACAAACACAATAAGATCGTACGAGATCGTACGTTCAACAGTTAAATTTGCTTAGTTCATTGCATACATATCGGCGGAGTTCACATGCAAAAGAGCTTCTCAAAAAGTGGAAAAGTCAAAGTTAGCTATACCTCTAACTTTCAAGTAAGTTACTTTTTGAAAAGTTGAGAGAAAACTACAGATTTTTAATGAAGCAAAAAGAGAAAAAGCATTTTCGTGCACACACTTTACTTTTTGCCGAATGTAGTTAAGGCTTAAATGAGACCGACAGTTTTTTATAACATATTCGTAAACAAGACACTGAAATACATATATAAGCATAAAAATAACAAATAAATTCCACTTTGACCTGTCGTAAACTTTTTCCTTCAAATGGAATCACATTAACGCACATGCAAACAATGACCGTCCGCGATAGGTAGTTACGTAGGTAGGGACACGTTAGTTTCTCTTTAGGTATGTACTTTGATTATTTTCTGTTCTTTCTTTCTTTCACGATGGGGGGGGAGGGGAAAAGTGGAGGGTCACTGAAATTAATCGGATAAAGAAAAGTCACGGAATTGACCTAGATCAATCATAGCAAAATTTTGAAATTTTATTTATGTCACGAGAATCAAACAAATACAGATTGACACATTGCATTGGCGCAGGAAAAGCCTACGGTCAATAAGAAAAAAACTGCTGCTCGAAATACTGGCTGCTGGGTGATCGTCAGGTTTCGCTGCCGTTGGGAATGGGAAGCTGTGGGTCTGCTGCTGATACGGGGAACGATGTGCTGGGGCTGAGTTGCGTCAGGTGGATCCTCTTTGTCAATGGGACGATGCTGGTAGGTTTTTCTTTGAATAGGTTTTGTGTCTACTGTCTTGTTTCTTTTTGGATTTTTTTTTTGTTTTACAAAGTTATCACACGGGAGGAGTGTGCTTTCACAGGTAGGCTAGGTTTAGGTTTCGAAGACGGGAATTTTTTTCATGTTGGTGGTTTCGGGCTTGTCGGGGTTAGCGTTTGTACAGATAACAGGGTGGTTTTCGGGCCTATTCACACGCGGTTTTCAGGTTGTTTTTTTTTTACTGTTTCGTTTATTTACGGTCTTTCTTCTAGATTTTAACTTTAGTGTTTGTTCTTTGCATGGCCGAAATTTATGTTCCCGGTTTGTCTTTTTTTTTTCTTTGTTGTTTTAGGTCTTAGAGTTATAATTGTAGTTTTAGCGAATAATAAAAGGAAGAAGTAGTAAGCCGCGTGTCCCCATATCGAGGAAAACTTTCGAAAAAAAAGTAAGATCTCGCAGCATGCGAGAGCCGGGCCTACCACCACGGCCGCGACTTTCCGATACCAATACTAGAACCAAAAACAGAGAGAGCGAGTTAAGCTGGGCTTTTTATAGGTCCCTCAGCGGATCTCATTTTAGGTAAATTAAATATGGCCGGTATAGCTCAGGGTTTGAAAGAAAGATGGATGACTCGGGTGATCCCGGCGGGCGATTTGATAGTTACGTTGTGACTTATTTTATTCACCACACCACGCAGTTCTCCAGCCTTGATCACCACGACTCCTCCAACCGTGCATGACACGTCAATCCACCAGCAAAAGTCAAACTGTTCGTCTTGTTATGTTGTTTTCCTGGTTTTAGTTGTACTAGTAAAAAGGCTGATGGGGTATATTAAAATAGATGCGTGCAAATAGAGGGGAATTCCCTCACAAGCGGCACAACTAAATAAAATCAATGGATGGAGTTAGCGCATGATTTGCGGTCACAGATAGAGACAAAGAAAAGGCCGTATTATTTAGCAAGAATTTTGAGCCTCACTGCTTTGTGAAAAAATTTTTGAAAAAAAAATGCTCTTCCTTCGTTGTTTCTACAGCAAAACGTACAGAAACCGGATTTTCAAAATGAATATATTGAAGACGATTGCCCAAATTTCGATTCCAATAAGGCCTTAAAGACTTACTCTGAAAAAAATTCCTCCAGACGTTGATCTAGACGATCTTAATCGGGCATCCCAGGTGTTAGCGTTTCGCAAAGGAATGACTGCCTGGAATATTGTTGTTCAAATTGTCAAAAATATAATAAGAAACTAAATATGTTCTACAAAAGGGTGCAAAAAATTACAACAGAAAATATTGTCCTTTCAAAACCTTTTGAGATTTAACACAAAAACATAAAAGCATTTTCAAAAACAATTATTTTAAGTCTTCTTGTAACTTAACGGTAAAAGCGATCTTTTTCAGATTCGATAAGTACAAAGCGTAAAAAAGTAAAGAAAGCTGCGTTAACATTTTTTGAAATTGTCGTTTTTAACCTAGGTTTTGAGAACCTAAGTTTTGGGAAACCTACGACTACCGAAAGGCCGACTTTCGGTTATTATCGAATGACCTGAACAGTATAAATCTTATTGCAATAGCGAGCTCCCTAGACATTAACGCTGCAGTAGAAGCTTTCTATTGTAAACTTAACACTTGTATAGAAAAAATTGTCCCATTAAAACTAATTAAAAACATTACCTATTCTCATCCATGGTACACAAATGAATTATGAATGTTGCGAAACAGACGTAATAGAGCTTGGAAAAAATACATTTATACTTATTTGTGTTTATTTAACCAATTCAAACTGCTTTCCAATGCGCTATATGACAACTACGTGTCCAAAATTGGGAGTTCGCTTAAAACCAAACGCTAAAAAGAAAAGCGACGGTTACCCGGCTAATTTCAAGTACAACAATTGCTCATTAAATGACACCAATACCATCTGCAACTCTTTTGCTGAGAGTTTTTCCAAATCGTTTAGGCATGCACCGTTCAATATCGATTATGATTATTTCAATAATCTCGTGAGCACTTCTCAAGTTAATTTTAACAATATTCCTATAAATTTAGATACAGTTTCTAAATTTCTGTCCGAGTTAAATGACGATTACTCCTCTGGACCAGACGGAATACCACCCATTGTCCTAAAAAAATGTAAGGACTCCCTTGCAATACCTTCCCTTCACCTGTTCCACTTATCACTTTTCTTGGGTGCATTTCCCGAAGTTTGGAAGCGATCATTCATTACGCCAGTTTTTAAGAAGGGGGACAGAAGTGACATTAACAACTATAGACCTATAGCTAAACTTTCAAGCATCCCAAAGCTTTTCGAACAAGTAATTTGTGACAGTTTAGTGTTCTACTGTCGCAATGTTATTTCAACAAAGCAACATGGCTTTGTAAAAAACAAATCGACAGTTACCAATCTTCTCTCCTTCCTCAATAAATGCTCTGCAACTATTGAGAATCGGAACGAAGTTGACTGCATATACACCGACTTTTCCAAGGCTTTTGATATGATTTCGCATGAAATAATAATCTTGAAACTAAAATCTAAAAGCTTTCCTCCATTATTTATTGCCTGGGTTAAATCTTATCTTCACTTGCATTCTTACCAAGTAAAATTCAGAAGAATATTATCTACCCCATTTACTTCTATGTTTGGTGTTCCACAGGGAAGTCATCTGGGTCCTATCCTCTTCATCTTGGCGATAAATGATGTATACTCATGCATTCAGCATAGTGATATTCTCGCTTATGCGGATGATATGAAAATTTTTAAGATAATAAAATCTTCAGATGATCGCCTTCTTCTCCAGGCTGGCATCGATAACTTTGTTGAATGTTGCAACAAGAACGCACTTAGTCTAAATGTTTCGAAATGTCAAGTTATGACGTTTTCGAAAAAGCGTGTGTGTGTACCGTTTCCTTATTCAATTGGTGAACATACCCTTGTTTGTGTTCAGAGTTTTAAGGACCTTGGTGTTCACTTCTGCCATGACCTTAATTTTTCGGAACATATAAATGCCATTGTTCATAAATCCAATTGCATGTTAGGCTTTATAAAGAGATGGGCAAAGGAGTTTAACGATCCGCATGTTACCTTATCCCTTTTTAAGAGTTTTGTCCGACCCCATCTGGAATACGCTTCACAGGTGTGGAGACCATATCAACTCAATCAAATAAATCGTATTGAGGCAATACAACGAAAGTTTATCCGTTTTGCTCTTAAAGACCTTCAATGGGAAGACCCTTTTATCTTCCCTCCTTACGAGCACCGCATAAAGCTCCTCAATATGAAATCCTTATCTCAAAGGCGGATAAACCAAAACTTAATCTTTATATCAGAACTAATCTCAGGGCGTATTAAAGAAGGTCAGGAGCTTCTTTTTTGTGTAACTTTTAAGTTTCGTGGAGGATCCTATAACTT
This sequence comes from Neoascia interrupta, assembly GCA_947623515.1. Lineage (NCBI taxonomy): Eukaryota > Metazoa > Arthropoda > Insecta > Diptera > Syrphidae > Neoascia > Neoascia interrupta. The sequence continues at coordinate 12,940,272 of OX392465.1, forward strand.
CCGACACTTACATCTTTAGAATGTCTCTAAACATAGGACAAATTATGGGAAGCATGAGCCTATAACCCGCATGAGTAGACTATATAATACATATTGTACTACCATAGGCTTTAATTTAGATAAAATAGCATTAAAAAATAAACTTAAATTAGGGTTCTGCTTCCGTTAGCTCATTTAAAAGTTTGTTACTAATCCTTCTCCTTTGTATAATTTTGTACTTTTATTTGTGTATTTGTATGTATTTTTATTTGTGTATGGGGTTTTGTACTAACCACTAACACCAGCACTATATGATGAGCCTGTGTAAGCATATTTTTGCTTCTCGAAACTCTGCTTGTAGGTCGAGCTTTCTTAAATAAGCACACTTTAAAAAAAACCTATTTAAATATCTAAATACGCTTCATAATTAAATGCCTAAAAAAAAAAGAAATAAAAAAGGAACTTGTTTCACCGTCTACGCATAATCCGGTGGCCATAGAATTCAAGAAAAATATCCAAGGTAATTGTACTATTGGAAAAAAGTCTAACCGGATCTGAGAAAAAGCTCAAAATATTTGTTTTATGGATTAGAAATTTAAAAACTTATAAAAAGTTTTGAAAAAGTTTTGACCTGAAGTATGTTATGTCTAAAAGGCAAACGAACTGCATTAAAAATGTTTCAAATTTGTCGTTACCGACCCCAAGTTTTTAAGCCCATTCAAAAAAGCGAAATAAAAAACAGCATAGTTTTACCGCTTTCTCAGAATTTGAGAAAAGTGGCAAATGCTAGCATAGGATGTTGTAGAATTGAAAAAAAAAAAATCTAGCAGTAATTAAGACTAATCGAAATTGCTGCTTTATAGGTTTCAAATTTTAAAAATCCTAAAAAGGCCAAGGAAAGGTATGTCCTCTTTTTTCGAAACGGTAAAGTTTTTTGCCGGCCTTTTTTTAAGGTAACGAAACCCACAATAAAATCACCCAATATAATATATAGAAAATTATGTAGGGTGATGATTACATAGAATCACCCAATATAAGAACTTGACAATACCGTCAATTTATGCGGTTTCATCTTATGCTGCTAGATCTAACGGTCTCATTCGTTGTAGTCGGCGCGTAAGATTTGTCTGATCCAAAGTTCAGATAATTTCATTGTTGCAGTGTCCGCAAAGACGAGTACTAAGTTTGCGAGCAAAGTTTGTTACCTCGTCAGATACGGTTGCGATTCCTAGATTTCGGTGTAGATCGCTATTTCTTATGTACCATGGAGCATTAACGATTGCTCTGAGTGTCTTATTTTGAAAAGTTTCTAAAATAGATATGTTGCTTGGTTTAGTACAACCCCAGAGTTGTATACCGTACGTCCAAGATGGTTTTAGCACTTTCTTATACAAAAGCAGTTTGCTACATATGCTTAGTTTCGAAAATCTTTCGATAAGCCAATTCATTTCTCTTAACTTGATTTCGAGCTCGTCGCGTTTCTTTTTAACGTGCGGCTTCCATTTAAGTTTTACGTCTAGAGCCATTCCTGGATAGAGTGGCGCAACAGCTCGAAGTGAACCAGGGCCAACTTCTCAACAATGTATGCTGTGTGTGTTAATTTCTTCACATACAAGGGGACCCACAATTTTTCGCCGAATCCGAACGGCACTTTGAGAAGTTTTTTCATTCCTAGTTTAGTCATACCTAGATATTTTTGAGTACGGGATTTGTACCGAGTTAATGAATAAAGGTTTGTTGTTTATCTTTTTATAAGTAAAGTTAACATGCGTTGACTAAGTCTCGTTAAGGACGACTCGCCAGCTCTTCGTCCAGTCGCATATTTTGTCTTAAGCGCACTGGAGTTTCCCTGTTGATAATTCAACTGTCGTATCAATAGCGAGAATAGCAGTGTCGTCTGCGAACGTAGCTAAAATTGTTCCCTCATCGTGGGGAATGTCTCTTGTATAAAGCAAAATTAATATTGGGCCGAGAACGCTTCCTTGCGGGACACCGGCATTTATCTCTTTGAATTCCGAGTACTCATTTTCGTACCTTAGGCGAAAGATTCTGTCTTTAAGGTAAGACGCTAAGATTGTATAGAGTTTTTCCGGTAAGCTAAGCCTTAACTTGTACTTCAGGCTTTCGTGCCACACCTTGTCGAAGGCTTGCGATAAGTCGAGAAAAGCGCTAGTACATATCTTTTTCGCTTCCAGAGCTTTTTTGATTTCGTTTGTTATTCGATAGACCTGGTCGATTGTTGAATGTTTTTTCCTAAATCCGAATTGGTGATCCGAAATCAATCGTCTTTCTTCAATGATTGGTTGCAACCTTTTAAGCAACAGTTTCTCGAATACCTTAGATATTATCGGCAGTAGCGAAATAGGTCTGAATGACTTTTTGTCGTTTGGAAATTTTCCTGGTTTCGTATTGGAGATGTATTCCGGTAGCTTCTTTAGAATTTCGCTTGTAATTAAGTCGTAACCAGGGGCTTTGTTGTTTTTCAGATTATTTATCGTTTGACGAAGTTCAGCCAATGACACGGTTTTTATTCTATAATTATCTTGTACCGCATAAGGATTGAGCTGCTCGACCAACGGTTCCCCGTCAAACAGTTTGAATGTTTCTTCTAGGTAATCTGCAAATAAATCCGCTTTTTCTTTGTCTTCTCTCGCCCGTTCGCCGTTGGCTTTTCTTAATGGCGCAGAGTTTGCTATAGGCTTCTTAACGGACTTGACTGCTTTCCAAAGAGAGTAGTTCGAACCTTTATCGGCAGTCAAACTTTCGAGGTAAGCAGTAGTCTCGCGACTATTAAAATCTTGAAGTTCGTGCTTCAGTTTTTTAGAAAGGTGGTTCAAGATGGTCTTATCCGGGGGTGCTCGCGGACGTTGCCATCTCTTGCGCGCTCTCCTCTTTTCGCATATTAGCTCTTCTATTTCTCGCGGATATATTGTTCCGCTGTTCGATAATTCGGACCTCCGAAAAGAAGTGTTATTCCACGCAGCGCTCTGAACAACTCTCACGAGTTTATCTAATTCGTCTTCTATTTCAAGTGGCGTTTTGAGCGGTACATTTAAAGCTATGTTTTCTTTGCAGTGTTTTCTAAAGCCGTCCCAGTCGGTGTTGTTGTTAGTTAATCTAGGCGCTCTTTTCTTTTTCGCTAGGCTTCCACCGGTTTTCAAAAGAACTGCCGAGTGATCTGAACAGAGATCAAAGCGTTCTTCTACGTTCGTAAGGTAACGAGGTACCCCCTTGGCGATAAAGAAGTCGACGAGATCAGGTATTTTATTTCTGTCGGTTGGCCAATATGTTGGCTTTTCCGTCGATAAGAAGACCACGCCGCGTTTTGTACTTGCTTTAAGGAGGGCTCTGCCTCTTGTTGAATTGCACAGTGAGCCCCAAAAAGTATTTTTCGCGTTAAAGTCCCGGCCGATGATAAAGTTTGACCCAAGTGAATCAAAGAGCAAAGCAAGATATTCATCCGCCAGCCGATACTGTGGAGGAAGATAGCTCGTCGCGATGTTGTAATTTATGTGACTTAATTTTACTGAGACTGAGGTTATTTGCATAGAGTCAAGTTCTATTTCTTCGTTTTTGGAGTGCTTTATGCAGTCTTTAATGTAAAGAGAAGATCCACCTCTCGAATTTTCTGAAGGATGATGCCCGTGATTGTCAATGTAACCTTTTATTTTGCGTGCTGAGCCCTTTTAAGAGTGGGTTTCCGAAATCAGGCATATGTCTACATTATTCTTCCGTAGGAATACTTCTAGTTCGTCAATTTTTTGCAAAAGGCCGTTTGCATTCCATGTAATTATTTTGATTGACTTTCCCATATTCATGATTTTTTATTAAATGCTTTTCGAGGTTTAAACTAGAGCTCGCTCAATTTGTTGAATATAACTTGATTAAATTTCGCCTGTTGCTCAAACTTTGTCGACTAAGCGGTTTTTGGCTTATCTACTTTAGGAGGTTTTAGGCTTGGGCCCTTATTTTCACTATTTTTCTTCGGAGCTTCATGTCGTTTTTGCAACTCAATTTCAATTTCGCAACCTCGGTAGCTCGCTGGGTGACTTCCCCTGCAATTGACGCAAACCGCGGGGGCCTGACTGCTGACATTGCAATCCGTCGAGAGATGTTCGCCGGCGCATTTTACGCATCGCGGCTTTTTCTGGCAGTACGCTTGCGTGTGTCGGAAACCTTGGCATCGCTTACATTGGCGAACTAGCCTGTTGCCCTTCCGCTTGGGCTCTATTTTTACCTTGATGTTAAGGATTGATTTAATTTTGTAGATTTCGTTAGTATTTTCAGTTCTACCAAAAGAAAGTATTAAAATTTGCAGGCCGCGTCGGACAACAGCGGAATCTTTGCCTTTGTCCGTACGTTGCTTCTCTTTCTTTATTATGTTCACGGCGTCAAGAATTTTAAAGCCTTGGGCTTGAACGTCTTTTATTATTTCGTCCTTGGTGCAGGATGGGTGTAGTCCCCTCGCGATAACCCGCAGCGCCTTTTCCAGGTGATTTTCATAAGTAATTACTTATTGGTTTAAACCATTGGATTTTCTCTAAATTTAACTTTTGTGACAGTGACCGATAGGCATCAGAGTCATCGACGTTAATTTTCCATGCGTTGTTTCGAAGTGATGTTAAGTTATATTTCGTCCCAAGAGTATTTTTAAGGATGTTTCGCAACTTTCCGTAGTCCGCGATCCAAACGACATTTATTGCAAGTGGTCGGCGGTTTTTTTCTTGGGGTATTCCTGTCGCTTTGTTTGATACGATTGGTGTTTCTTCCTTTTGCTGCACGGTTTCTACTTCGGGTGAAGAACCGGCCTTTCGTTTCTCGAGGCACCCTTGATTTTTTCAAAAAGGGATTTAAAGCAATAAATGGCTCTCCCCAGAATCCGAAGAGCCTACCTCCGAAGAAGGTGGACTTGCCAGTGAAACTGGACTGCCACCTGGGGTAATAATATCTTTTGTCTTGTCAATATGCAATGTTTTGTCAATGGGCAATATAAAAACTAATATAGCCCATATGCGAAAGCGTATGAAAACAGAAGAATAAAATAAAAATAAATAAATAGAGTGGCGCAACAGCTCGAGGTGAACCAGGGCCAACTTCTCAACAATGTATGCTGGTGTGTTAATTTCTTTACATACAAGGGGACCTACAATTTTTTTGCCGAATCCGAACGGCACTTTGAGAAGTTTTTCAAGACAATTAATACTCTCGGAGGGCTTGTCAAACCTTCGCGGAGGTGGGGACCGTGAAAAAGAACAAGTCTTTTTTTTTTTTTTTCAGGTGACGATGGCAGGATTCGAACCCAGACCTCCGGCGTAGTAAGCACACACACTAACCACTACGCCACGGCACCCCACGAAGAAACCCAAAACAGAAGAAACAAGAATTTTTATTCTAATTTACAATTTCGATCAGGAAAAATACAGGATAAGTACCAACTTGTTTATCCTTATCAAAACCCAATTAAAATATCAGATCTGTCAAACGATTGTAAGGAACAAAAACATATATGCATCCAAAAGAAATCATTACTTTCCTCCTTCCGTTATTTTAATACAAACTAGTGGGAGGGTTACAATCCGCCTATACTAATCGTTGGATACCCCATCCCGATTGACCACTGTCAAGCTCCAAAATGCGTCAAAAATCTTGGTTGTTAAATTTCAGTTTCTATTAACTTTAATTGTGTTGAGAATTTGTCAGTTAAGAACCTTCTTTCTTAAAAAAGGGGCGTGGCATCAACCCCTTTTCAATAACATATTTTGTTTTATCATATTTTTTATCAGATGTGGTATACACGTGTTGATCGCAGTTTTATATTAAAATTTGATTTCTTACTTAAAAACGCCCACAGAGGTGGGCGTGGCAAAAATTAATTTATTTGAGATGATAGCTTACGCACATATCGGAACATTTTATAGTGCAAGTTTTTTGGATTTAAAGCAAATATATCAAATAAAAGCAGTTTACTAGAATTCATTGTAAATATAACCACGCCTACAAGGGGGCGGTTTTCGTTTTTTTTTAAATGCCGATCACAATACACTTAAGCGAGGATATTGCATACCAAATTTCAGCTTTCTACGATTACTTTGATTCTTCATGCTATTAAGTAAAGTGGGCGTGCCAGTGGGCGGATTTCAAAAATGTTTACACTTGTACTGCTTCGGGACCCAAAAAGAACAGATATCCTGTCTCAAGTTTCTAGCTCAAAATTTAAGGCCTAAAAACTACCGACAGATGGACTGACGGACATGGCTCATTCGACTTACTATTCGGTCTCGATCATATGCCCTTGGGGGTCTTGGGGGTCTACGGATGGGGTCTTGGGGGATCTAACTCCTCCACAAAAACATCTTTATTTATGTCATGCAGCCTGTAAAAGCAAGTAGAAAACAAGTTTGTGGGAATCAATAGTGCAGGTGACTCTTAGCATGTCAGAGCCCATCAACCGAGAAGAATCAACAACACAGTAGAGCTGTGTCAGTCGTGATTGATTCGATCCTTTGGACCCGTTCCTCTAAAAGTATTGGTTATTGCAATCCCGGTTGGACAAACCAATCGTTCCTAATATCAATCTTCTTTCCCGTTCAAATGAACGAAACGAATGAAAAAACCAATCGTTCCCACAATATTAATCGTTTTTTCTTTCAAATGAACGAAACGAATGAAATCGGTACGAACGAATACTTTTCTCTCTCCATTATTTTTGGTGAAATGAGCGAAACGAAAGAGAAAGGGTCAATTCAATCATTCACAATATTAACACCGAAACTGGTACGAGATTTCGAAAAATGTAGCGAAACTGCTACGAGATTTCGAAAAATGTGTATTTGCTGCGCACAGGCTGGCTGCCGCTAAGCCAATCCTGATTGAACGGAGGAACGACTGACTTTGGATCGCTGGCTGAAAGAAGAACGAAATCGGTAAGAACGATGATGGTTGAAAAAGGAACGAAAGAATGATTGACTGAAAAGATCGGGTCCTTTCTCAAATCATTCCTGGATCGATTCGATCCGAAAAAATGAACAATTGACACAGCTCTACAACACAGTCAGTTATCCAACTATCACATATAAGTATAAACAGCAACACCACCAGCCACAAAGGAGTTATTGCAAATAGGAAATAATTCATACCCGGGTATTTTAAAAAAAGGTTTTTTTCGTGGTCGTAAATCCATATTTCAGACAAAACAATTGGGAAAGTGCAACAGTGCGTATGCACAAGCTTCATATAGGACGGATTGCAAAATACTCGACCATACAAAAAAAAAACTGCTACGCCTCCAAAAAGTGCGCGGGATATAAAAATATAACTGTTGATTACTTTATACTAGGTGGTTGGCCATACATTTGGCGGCCTAAAACTCCGCCTTTTTTAACTAAAAGATTCATTTTTTTAACGCCACGCCCACCAAAGTGGGCGGAGAAACTTACAATATATACATAAAAGTTAGAAAATGCTAATATCTAAAACTTTTGTCATATAATTATACCCGACCCAGGGTATATTAAGTTTGTTGTATAGTTTGACAGATTAAGTTAATTTTCAAACTGCATTTCCAGCCATCTTACCAAATTTCAACTCTCTACCTTAAAATTCAAGGCCTAAAAGTTGTTTTCATACGGACGGACGGACGGGCGGACATGGCTTTATACAAGCTACCGAAATGAGATTCCTGATCCGGTTCTTGGGTAATGACCGAAAGAATTAGATCGAAGGTACAAGCTACCGAAATGAGATTCCTAAGGTGCGTTGCTGGTGTAACTCTAAGGGCTAGAGTGAGAAACGTCAGTCTTCGTGGGAATCTTAATGTTGAGCAGCTACTTCTCCGAGTGGAGCGATCGATTCTTCGATGGTTTGGACACGTTGTTCGCATGCCCCCTGACAGACTTCCTAGACAGGTCATGCTAGCTGAGATGCGAGCTGAGATGCGCTTCGGCCCCCTGGTAGGCCAAGAAACAGGTGGTGGAATCAGGTAAAGAACCTCTCTGAATCCCGCCTGGGGATTGCGCCTGAGTCTCTTGAGTTAGTGGCGGAGCATCGGGAACGATGGAAAGATCATTTGGCCACCCTTGCTCCGCGACCCTCAAATTTTGAGCCAGGAAGCTAAAATCTTGTACGTAAGCTCTCTGTCATCCGAAGTAATACAAGTTTTTTTTTTTTTTTTTTCCGTGGGTAGGAAAAACCTTCATAGGCACTACGAGGACCGGCCGCGCGTGCTCATAGTAGTGTGAGATTTTTACTCACTAAAAAACCTCCCATTTTCCGTCAGACTACGACTAAGTTTCCTTAACAAGTAGTTCAGGCTTCTGTAGTAATCGCGTGTGGCAGGCTGCCTTCCAACGAAGGCACCTACAATACCGTCAATTTATGCGGTTTTATCTTATGCTGCTAGATCTAACGGTCTCATTCGTTGTAGTCGGCGCGTAAGATTTGTCTGATCCAAAGCTCGGATAATTTCATTGTCGCAGTGTCCGCGAAGACGAGTACTAAGTTTGCGAGCAAAGTTTGTTACCTCGTCAGACACGGTTGCGATTCCTAGATCTCGGTGTAGATCGCTATTTCTTATATACCATGGAGCATTAACGATTGCTCTCAGTGTCTTTTTTTGAAAAGTTTCTAAAATAGATATATTGCTTGGTTTAGTACAACCCCAGAGTTGTATACCGTACGTCCAAAATGGTTTTAGCACTTGCTTATACAAAAGCAGTTTGCTATATATGCTTAGTTTCGAAAATCTTCCGATAAGCCAATTCATTTCTCTTAACTTGATTTCGAGCTCGTCGCGTTTCTTTTTAACGTGCGGCTTCCATTTAAGTTTTGAGTCTAGAGTCATTCCTGGATATTTCGCTTCATTTGAGTACGGTATTTGTACCGAGTTAATGAATAAAGGTTTGTTGTTTATCTTTTTATATGTAAAGTTAACATGCGTTGACTTAGTCTCGTAAAGGACAACTCGCCAGCTCTTCGTCCAGTCGCATATATTGTCTAAAGCGCGCTGGAGTTTCCCTGTTGATAATTCAACTGTCGTATCAATAGCGAGAATAGCAGTGTCGTCTGCGAACGTATATATACGGTATATCTCTTGTATAGAGCAAAAATAATATTGGGCTGAGAACGCTTCCTTGCGGGACACCGGCATTTATCTCTTTAAATTCCGAGTACTCATTTTCGTACCTTACGCGAAAGATTCTGTCTTTAAGGTAAGACTCTAAGATTCTATAGAGTTTCCTTGGTAAGCAAAACCTTAATTTGTACTTCAGGCCTTCGTGTCACACCTTGTCGAAGGCTTGCGATACGTCGAGAAAAGCGCTAGTACATATCTTTTTCGCTTCCAGAGCTTTTTCGATTTCGTGTGTTATACGATAGACCTGACATTTTGTTGAATGTTTTTTTCTAAATCCGAATTGGTGATCCGGAATCAATCGTCTTTCTTCAATGATTGGTTGCAACCTTTTAAGCAACAGTTTCTCGAACACCTTAGCTATTATCGGCAGTAGCGAAATAGGACTGTATGACTTTTTGTCGTTCGAACATTTTCCTGGTTTCGGAACCATTATGACCTCGGCCACTTTCCATTGCATTGGAACGTATAAAACTCTCATGGAAGCGTTAATGATATAGAGTAGCTTGACCAAAGCTTTTTTCGGTAGCTCCTTTAGAATTTCGCTAGTAATTAAGTCGTAGCCAGGGGCTTTGTTGTTTTTCAGATTATTTATCGTTTGACGAAGTTCAGCCAATGACACGGTTTTTATTCTATAATTATCTTGTACCGCATAAGGATTGAGCTCCTCGACAAACGGTTCCCCGTCAAACGGTTTGAATGTTTCTTCTAGGTAATCTGCAAATAAATCCGCTTTTTCTTTGTCTTCTCTCGCCCATTCGCCGTTGGCTTTTCTTAATGGCGCAGAGTGGTAGCGGTACAGTGGTTGAGCGGTACATTTAAAGCTATGTTTTCTTTGCAGTATTTTCTAGAGCCGTCCCAGTCGGTGTTGTTGTTAGTTAATCTAGGCGCTCTATTCTTTTTCGCTAGGCTTCCGCCGATTTTCAAAAGAACTGCCGAGTGATCTGAACAGAGATCAAAGCGTTCTTCTACGTTCGTAAGGTAACGAGGTACCCCCTTGGCGATAAAGAAGTCGACGAGATCAGGTATTTTATTTCTGTCGGTTGGCCAATATGTTGGCTTTCCCGTCGATAAGAAGATCACGCCGCGTTTTGTACTTGCTTTAAAGAGGGCTCTGCCTCTTGTTGAATTGCACCGTGAGCCCCAAAAAGTATTTTTCGCGTTAAAGTCCCCGCCGATGATAAAGTTTGACCCAAGTGAATCAAAGAGCAGAGCAAGATCTTCATCTGCCAGCCGATATTGTGGAGGAAAATAGCTCGTCGCGATGTTGTAATTTATGTGACTTCATTTTACTGAGACTGAGGTTATTTGCATAGAGTCAAGTTCTATTTCTTCGTTTTTGGAGTTCTTTATGCAGTCTTTAATGTAGAGAGAGGATCCACCTCTCGAATTTTCTGATGATGCGCGTGATAGTCAATGTAACCTTTTATTTTGCGTGCTGAACCCTTTTAAGAGTGGGTTTCCGAAATCAGGCATATGTCTACATTATTCTTCCGTAGGAATACTTCTAGTTCGTCAATTTTTTGCAAAAGGCCGTTTGCATTCCATGTAATTATTTTGATTGACTTTCCCATATTCATGATTTTTTATTAAATGCTTTTCGAGGTTTAAACTCGAGCTCGCTTAATTTGTTGAATATTACTTGATTAAGTTTCGCCTGTTGCTCAAACTTTTCTAAAATCATGCCTAGCATTTAAGAGACCGAATCTGATGCGGCCGATTGTGGCTTACTTTCACGTGACGCGACTTGAGCGTACGATTTTCGACCAACAAGTGTGGATTCTCCCTTTTGACTCCGGTGGGAACTAGGACCAGCGACGTTTTCTTGTGCGTTTTGAATTTTGCCTTTAATCAAACCCCTTATCCCTTGTCGACTTAGGGGTTTTTGGCTTATCTACTTTAGGAGGTTTTAGGCTTGGGCCCTTATTTTCAGTATTTTTCTTCGGAGCTTCATGTCGTTTTTGCAACTCAATGGCAATTTCGCAACCTCGGTAGCTCGCTGGGTGACTTCCCCTGCAATTGGCACAAACCGCAGGGGCTGACTACTGACATTGCAATCCGTCGAGAGATGTTCGCCGGCGCATTTTACGCATCGCGGCTTTTTCTGGCAGTATGCTTGCGTGTGTCGGAAACCTTGGCATCGCTTACATTGGCGAACTAGCCTGTTGCCCTTCCACTTGGGCTCTATTTTTACCTTGATGTTAAGGATTGATTTAATTTTGTAGATTTCGTTAATATTTTCAGTTCTATCAAAAGAAAGTATTAAAATTCGCAGGCTGCGTCGGACAACAGCGGAATCTTTGCCTTTGTCCGTACGTTGCTTCTCTTTCTTTATTATGTTCACGGCGTCAAGAATTTTAAAGCCTTGGGCTTGAACGTCTTTTATTATTTCGTCCTTGGTGCAGGATGGGTGTAGTCCCCTCGCGATAACCCGCAGCGGCTTTTCCAGGTGATTTTCATAAGTAATTACTTATTGGTTTAAACCATTGGATTTTCTCTAAATTTAACTTTTGTGACAGTGACCGATAGGCATCAGAGTCATCGACGTTAACTTTCCATGCGTTGTTTCGAAGTGATGTTAAGTTATATTTCGTCCCAAGAGTATTTTTAAGGATGTTTCGCAACTTTCCGTAGTCCGCGATCTCAACGACATTTATTGCAGGTGGTCGGCGGTTTTTTTCTTGGGGTATTCCTGTCGCTTTGTTTGATACGACTGGTGTTTCTTCTTTTTGCTGCACGGTTTCTACTTCGGGTGAAGAACCGGCCTTTCGTTTCTTGGTAAGCCTTTTTCTAAAGACCGGATTCGTTTCGCGTGCAAGTTCTTCCTCGTCCGTCTGGTATTCACATTGACGTTTCGGCGTTTCCTCGCATACTATAGTACCACGGGGGTTCCTTAAGGCTTCATTTTCTTTACGTAAGGAATCTTCTTCGCTTTTAAGCTCATGGTAGAGACGTTCCATTTCATTAAGCTTAGCACGGAGTTCGTTGTTTTCCGCTTCAAAGCATTTAATTTTCGCTGAGTCCTGATTAACCGGCGGACTTCCTTTCCCGGAAACCTTCGATCCAGCTGGTGGAGATCGAGGCACCCTTGATTTTTTCAAAAAGGGATTTATAAGCAATAAATGGCTTTCCCCAGAATCCGTAGAGCCTACCTCCGAAGAGGGTGGATTTGCCAGTGAAACTGGATTACCACCTGGGGAAATAAAATCTTTTGTTTTGTCCATTGCATAGTTTGTATGCGCTACGAGCTCGGAATACGGAGGGTGGATTTTAGTCGCCTCTTACGACAGGCATGCCTTACCTCGGGTTTATTCTTAAAAAATTTTTTTAAGCCTAGATTAAGTCTAAATGTGCAACAGCCTCCTGTGCTTTCAAAACTGTAAGACGTCGTGAAAAGCTGAAATTATACATTGAGCATATCCTTACAATTGTTAGAATTAAAAATTAAAAATAAAGTCTGCAAACAGCAGACTTTTTTTGCTTATTATATTATCTACAAAACACTATTTGTTAAACTTCTTTCACACAAAGTTTTGAGCCACGCCAACATTTGGAAGGAAGAATCTAACAAAAACCTCAAATTTTCCAGAAAAACATGGATTTCGACTACTTTTTAGCCTAACTTAGGTAAGACTTAGAAATAAAATTTAGCACATTAGGTTCACCGGGTTCTATACTAGATTTCGTTCCTACAAAGTTTTTGGCCACGCTTATGTTTAGAGGTCCATTTGATAAAATTATTGAATTCGGACCAAAAAATTACAGTTTTGCGTACATTACAGTTTTGCGTCGCAAACTTGGATATTTCTATGCTTATATTGATTTTCGCTTGAAGGGGTTGGACTATAAGGAATAATTTTTTTTCTATTTAAAATGATGCAAATGGTAACGGTACGGGGATTGAAAACAAGAAAATAAACGAATGGAAAGGAGAATAGGAATAGAAAGGAGAATAGGAATGGAAAGGAGAATAAGATTGGAGAGGAGAATATGAATGGAGAAGAGAATAGGAAATGAAAGGAGAAAGGGAATGGAAAGGAGAATAGGAATGGAGAGGAGAATAGGAATCGAAAGGAGAATAGGAATGGAAGGAGAAAAGGAATGGAAAGGATAATAGGAATGGAAAGGAGAATGAGAATAGGAATAGGGTATACCGCGGTTCATTACAGACGGACCGAAGCTATAACATACGCACTGTGGCACTTACTCACTGGTTGACATTAGGTATGCCCACTATGTCAATGCATTTGCGAAGAGGTTTTTGTTGCAGCTGTAGGTTCTTTAGGTGTAGGTAGATGTAGGTTCTTCATTATGCCCGACCGAGGGTATATTAATTTTAATGCATAGTTTGTAACACAGTGAAACAATCACTGTAGACCCCTAAGACCTTTTAGAGATATGATCGAGACCGACAGGTAAGTTGATTAAGCCATGTCCGTCCATCCGTCCGTCTGTCCGTCTCTGCATGTATGCCGTTTTGAGGCCTTTCACATTGAGCTATAGGAAACTAAAACTTGCAGCGTTGCTTGGTTTTCATTTTGTACAGACAAAGTACGAAAATTGAGAAGATCCGCCCTCAGCCACGCCCACAAATGGCTTGAATGTCAGACAACAAATTTACATTTTATTTCAAAATGCCTTCTGGTCAAAATAGACAAAATATATGAACTCAAATTTTGGTGGAGAGCATCGGTGAATCATCGGAAATGTGTGCATGCTGGTTGGGTGGCGGCGAGCTAAGTGAGTCGCGTCTGATAACTTACACGGTGCACAAAGAAACGGGGTTCAACACCCAACCCCCCCCCCCCCCCTGCGTTTGCCTCTGCTGCATACAAACGGGGTGGAAACCACGCTGGAATTGTCGCGATTATCGAGTATAATTTGACAGTTCAGTGTGGCAGTTCGGGATTCAAAAGAATATGCCATTAAAGTTTTAAGTTCGAAGTTGCAAATCAACCTTAACTTAACCTAGAATTGAAGAACTTAGTTGCTTCTTAAGCTTTAGTTTTAATTTGTCTTAGCTTGTTTGACGAACTAATTTTTGTTTTAAGAGCCGGGACGAATTTCATGCGAGAGAAAAGATTTAGTCGTAAAAGGCTTAGAACTCTTGGTCCAATCTATTATCCATTAAAGTTTAAAGGGATACTTATGTGGCGGCTACTTGAAAAAGTGAGTTTTTCCTATTTTGTTTGGTCTTATTATAAAAACTATCGTTTTATGAAAAACTAGCACAACGGTATCCCCAGAAAGAAAGGAGGACAAAAAAGATACAGATGAAAAAAGTGAGTAAGTGGCAAAAAAGAGAACATGTCCTCTACGGTAATTATTTTATTGTGTTACAAACCATGAATTTAAATAAATATGCCTTGGGTAGGGTATAAATAAGCAAACCATATTTATTCCTTCCAACCGGTGTGAGAAACTGTTACAAAACATGTGAAAGTGTACACTTTCTTTTGACGCTCGCAGTAGGTATATTGTATATATTAATTTCCAGTTGTATTTTTAGTATAGCTTTTTGCCTGGGTTGGGCTTAAATATTGACTCCGCCTTAAGAAAAGTCTGTTCGTCCTTTTTACACAGCGTTGAATCTGAAACAGTGTGCACTAAAAAAAACAACCCCCAGTGGCATGCTACGAAATGCTATTTTATTGGCTCATAGAAACTATACACAGGCAATGATTGGCAGATGCTAAGAACCAAAATCGACAAGTTAACAATGAACTTGAACGTGTATAACAATTTTTTTTAGAATAATATGGGGAAAACATCTCCAGCGAAAACAGTGTTACAATTATTCTGCATTTTCTTTGGGAAATCACTTCTGACATTTATTGAATTATGTGTTACTCTTCCCATGTTGTGCCTTCTGATCATATATTTCAAAGTCCACGAAATTGTTATTATTATTTTATCCTGCCACTCAAGCTGTTTGGAACACAGCTTAAGTTTGTAAAATGATTTCTTCGAACTAACGTGAAAGAAATAATATGTCCGTGGAATGCACCACATATCCGCGGACCCTTCTGCGTTTTGTAAAGCAAATATTTTGTGCGATATTAATTAATTTAGCTCGAAAAAACTTGTGGCAGCTACATTTTAGTAAAACAAATGTAGTTTTAAATTGAAGGAACAAATGCCGGCGTATGAAAAACATTTAAGATGAGAAAATGTGAGAGGGTAAAGAATAACGTGCAGTGAAAGAAATATATGATCTACCTACGTACTGAGTGCATAAGTTCCACGGAACTTAAGCTCGTCTATGCAATGGAAGGATAAGCAATAAATTTTTTCATATAAGGTAGGTATTAACCTTTTACATGTTGATACATTTTACTGATTGTATACGAATATTTTTTTATGTTGCTTAGCAGTGTCGAAATTATCTAAATCTAAACTATTTGGTTGACTTCTTGAGCAGCAAAATCGTACTTCCTTACAGGTGCCCCTTTCAGAGGAGATTGGGTTTTTTATGGGAAACGAATCCTTTGTTAGATTCTTTTCCCGTTAATACTGATAGACATAAGCCGAGCTACCATGATACCTACTCCGGTTGACTTACCCTACCTTTGAAAGTTGTATGTTTTTAGATTATTACTCCAGCTAATTTGCGTGGCGGGGGGTTGTAGAACTTTAGAACTTCCGGCCACCACCAGATTTGCTCTACTCTAGGTTTTTTGGGTCGCTGATCACGAATTTTTGGTTTTTTTTTCTCGAGAAATGGTGACTTCACCCTTAAATCAGCAAAAAATACCCCTTAATAGGAGTGTATTTGCGATATTTGCGCTTTGAGTAGTAGTATGGTAGTATGTGTCAAAAAACTATGGTTTTACCTTTAATTTAAATACTACGTAATACTTTTTAAAATTTCAACATTCGGGTTAAATTAAGGGGGTGAAAAGGACCCCTAAAAGGTGGATTTTTCTACATTTACACTTTTTGACTTAAATTATGCGTGAAAGCTGCTTATCTGACTCTGATTTGAATCACTTAATAATAGTTTATAAAAAATAAACCCTCGGTCAATAATAGGGGGTAAAACTATACCTATATATGGGTTTGGCCATTTTTAAAGCTAAAAGGGAGGAATTTTCTCTATTATAGGTTTTTTTGGGTTGCCAATCACGAATTCTGGGCTCATTTTCTCGAGCAAATAGGGCTTCACCCTTAAATAAGCAAAAACTACCCCTTTTAAAGGGGTATTTTGATATATTCGCGCTTTGAAAGATAAATGAGTAAAAAAAATGTTTTTGCCTTTAAAATAAAAATCAAGCAATATTTAAGAAAAATTTTACCATTCGGGTTAATATAAGGGGGCTAAAAGTACCCAAAGTAAAGGGAAATTTTTCTATATTCACAGTTTTTGACTTGAATTATGCGAAAAATCTGTTTTTCTGACTCTTAGTTGATCATTTAATAGGTAATAATTTGTATAAAATTGCACCCCCCTATAAACTATTATTAATTGATTCAACTCAGTCAGAAAAACAATTTTCACGCATAGTGTAGTAAGTCAAAAAGTGTAAATGACAAAACCCCCCTCTTAGGGTACTTTTCACCCCCTTTATTTAACCCGAATGTTGAAATTTTTATAAAGTATTATGTTATATTCAAATTAAAGGCAAAACCATTTTTTTTAAACAAACTACTACTCAAAGCGCAAAAAACCAGTGAGTAAGTGCAACAGTGCTTATATAATAGCTTCGGTCCGTCTGCTATGGACCGCGGTATACCACATTCCTATTCTTCTTTTTATTCCTATTATCCTTTTTATTCCTATTATCCTTTTCATTCCTATTCTCCTTTTCATTCCTATTCTCCTTTTCATTAATATTCTCCTTTCCATTCGTTTATTTTCTTGTTTTCCATCCCCGTCCAGTTACCATTTATGCATCACTTTAAATGGAAAAAAAAGTCATTCCTTTTAAGTTTTTGTTCACTTTTTTTTTTTTAAAGGGCGTGGCATGTCCAACCTCTTTAACCGAAAATCAATATAAGCATAGAAATATCCAAGTTTGCGGCTAAAATGTACGCAAAACTGTAATTTTTTGGTTCAAATTCAATAATTTTGTGAAATTGACCTCTACAGGTGGGCGATGGCGAAAACTTTGTGTGAACGAAATCTAAATTTTATTTCTTATTCTATACTTAGTAAAGCTAAAGAGCAGTCGAAATCCATGTTTTCCTGGAAATTTATAGGTCTTTATGAAATTGTTCCTCTAACTATGGGTGTGGCTCAAAGCTTTGAATGAATTAAATGTAGAACTTGATATTTTCTACATAACATTTTAGGTAAAAATTTTTCGATTTGGAAGAAAAATATTTGAACAATTACTCTTTAATTCGATGCCAAAAATGTAATTTTTTGGGTAAAATTCAACAATTTGGTAATATCAATCACTACACATGGCCGTAGCCAAAAGCTTTGAAGGAACGAAATCTAGTTTAGCACCCGATGAAGCTAATGAGCTTTATTTCTTATCCTTACTTAGGTTAGGCTAAAAAGTAGTCGAATTCCACGTTTTCTGGAAAATTAGAGGTTTTTCTTAAATTCTGCCTCCAAATGTGGGCGTGGCCCAAAACTTTGTATGAAAGAGATTTTAAAAAAGGGTTTTCTACATAATATATTAAGTAAAATTTTTTCGATTTGCAACGAAAATATTGAATAAATAGCATGTGAAATATTCTACTTTCAATCGATGCCACGCCTACAAGGGGTGGTCTGCGGACTTTATTATTATTTTTTATGACTTACTATCATTGAAAGATGCTGAATAATAGTTTTCAGCTTTTCACGACGTATTACAGTCTTGTAAGCACCGGAGGCTGTTGCACATTTTAACCGATTGTGCGCGTGTCTGTGGGCGGATCTAAAAAAGTTTAGCTTTTGTATTGCTTCGGATGACAGAGAGCTTACGTAAAAAATTAAAGCCCTAAAATTGGTGACATACGGACGGACAGACGGACTGACGGACGGACATGGCTCATTCGACTCAGAATGCGGTCTCGATCAAATGCCCTTAAGGTCTTGGGGGTCTATCGTCATTATTTCTCTATGTTACATTTTCACCTGCACCAAACTTTATATACTCCACTCCTGTGGAATAGGGTACACAAATATACGTAAATAGGGGTGTTTTTGCTGATTTAAGGGTGAAGCCCAAATTTCTCGAGCAAAAAAACCCGAAATTCGTGATCAGCGACCGAAAAAACAACCAAAGCCGCAAATTAACTAGAGTAGATCTTATTACTTACCTACTTGTATACGTTTTTTTATATCCTATTGCACAGGAATGGGGTATATTAAGTTTGATACAGGCGAAAATGTGACCATGAAATAATAACGATAGACACCAAAGACCTTGAGGGCATATGATCGAGACCGAATTCTTAGTTGAATGAGCCATGTCAGTCCGTCCATCGGTCCGTCCGTCTGTAAGTCACCAATTTTTAGACCTTAAATTTTGAGATAGAAAGCTGAAATTTTATGCGTAAGCTCTTTGTCATCCGAAGCAATACCGATGTTAAAATTGTTTTGAATCCGCCGACAGACACGCCCACAATTGGTCTAAATGTGCAACTACCTCCAGTGCTTTCAAAACTGTAAGACGTCAAGAAAAGATAATTTGACGTTTGGCATTTCCGAATGATTATAAGATATAAATAGGAAAAACAAAATCGGCACACCGCCCCTAGTGGGCGTGGCATCGATTTAAAGAGTAAACCTTCAAATGCAATTTATTAAATATTTTTGTTCAAAATCGAATAATTTTTACTAAATAGATTAGATAAGATTTAGAAGACTATTTATTTAACTTTAATTTGACATTAATTTGTAGCTTGGTCTGAATTGTGACATGGTTTTATAACCGCCTGCCAGGTTGACATTATGGTGCTCAAGATTCAAATTAAGTACATTAAAAAAAAAGTTTTGGGCCACGCCCACATTTAGAGGCGAAATTTCATAAAAACCTATAAATTTCCAGAAAACATGCTTTTTAGCTTTACTGTGGATAGAATAAGAAATAAAATTTAGCACATAAAGTACACCGAATACTGTTTCAGATTTCGTTCACACAAAGTTTTGGGCCACGCCCATCTTTAGAGGTCAATTTTACAAAATTATGGTATTTGCACCAAAAAATTACAGTTTTGCGTACATTTTAGCCTCAAACTTGGATACTTCTATGCTTATATTGATTTTCGGTTTCGGGTCTGACATACCACGCCCTTTTTTAAAAAGTATACAAAAACTTATAAATTTTTTTTTTATATAAAACGATGCATTAATGGTAACGGGACGGGGATGGAAAACAAGAAAATAAACGAATAGGTAGATCAAGGAGAACGGGAATGGAAATGAGAATAGGAAGGGAAAGGAGAATAGGAATGGAAAGGAGAATAGGAATGGAAAGGAGAATAGGAATGGAAAGGAGAATAGGAATGGAAAGGAGAATAGGAATGGAAAGGAGAATAGGAATGGAAAGGGGAATAGGAATGGAAAGGAGAATAGGAATAGGAGTAGGATACCGCGGTCCGTTACAGATGGACCGAAGCTATTATACTGTTGTACTCACTCAATGGTTTTGTTTATATTTTTTATCAGATGTTGTATACACGTGTTGATTGCATTTTCATATTAAAAATTTGGTTTATACTTAAAAACTCCCCAAAAGTGGGCGTGGCATAAATTTATTGATTTCAGTTGATACCTCTCACACATATCTGGGCCTTATACCTATAGTGCGAGTTTTTTGTATTCAAAGAAAATATATCGAATAACAAGTGAGTAAGTGCAAGAGTTTGTCTGTGACAAACTTCAATATACCCGACTGTATATACCGTGTAACCCCAACTCTTAAAATGTTTTGTCCCGAATTCATATATTATTTGTGTAGGCCACGCCCCCAAAAGTGGGTCTGGGCTAAAAAATCAAATCAATTAATAACATGTAATTCCATTAGAATCATGACAAAATGCGTTAAAACAAAAAATTTTTTCGGAAAAAACAGTTTTTTCATAAAACGACCCTTAAATGTGGGCGAAGCTCAAAACTTTGTACGGACCAAAATGAGCAAATGGTAATATCTTTAATATTTGTCATAATTTTTTTTTTATTTGGAGTGCACTTTCCGAGAAATCGGGTTTTTAAAGATCTAACATGTTAAAAGTGGGCATGGTCGATATTTTGGGCGGTCCAATTTTTGCTTACTTAGAGGTGTTGGGCCAATATTGCTCTATACAAATTTGAGTTCCTACGCCTAGTCTAACCTGACCAAAAGCCATTTTGAAAGAAAATTTGGAATAGAGGCTGTCTTAAATTGAAGCCCGTAGTGGGCGTGGCCGATGTTTAACCGAACATTTAACCAAAGTTCACACTTTGTCTGTACAGAATAAGAACCAACTTACACTACAAATTTGAGCGTCCTAGCTCAATTTTAAAGACCTAAAAACTTCATCCATACGGACAGACGGACAGACGTTAATCGATCAATATTAATCGATTCACCTGGCGGTCTTGATGGGTATAAAAACCGTTTATTAGGATGCAAATTAAATACTTAAATACGACCACGCCCACGTGGGTGCGCTTTTTGCCTTTTGTTTTGAAATGCCAATCACAATAAACTTAAGCAAGGATAACGCATTTCAAATTTCAGCTTCCTACGACAACTTTGATTTTTCATGCTAATAAGTAGAGTGGGCCAGCGGGCGAATTTCAAAATTTTTTACACTTTTACTGCTTCGGGACCTAGAAAGAACAGACATTAAGTTTCGTTCCTAGCTAAAAATTTAAGGCCTAAAAACTACCGACACACGGACGGACAAACAGACGGACATGGCTCATTCGACTAACAATTCGGTCTATGCCTTCAAGGTCTTCGGGGTCTACGGTCATTATTTCCTTCAAGGTCTTCGGGGTCTACGGTCATTATTTCTCTATGTTACAAACTATGAATCAAACTTAATATATCTCCTATACTATGGGATGGAGTTTAAAAAAATTTTTGGTGTAATGCTCTTGTCGTTCACTACATGTGCTGGAAAAGTGACTTGGTCTGCTCCGAGTACGCATATCGCCACATTTATTGTAAGGTTGTTTTCAGATAATTTCTGAAAAGTTTGTCGCAAGTCCTTCTTGTGCTGTTCCACGGCAATTGAAGCTTTGCCAGTTGAATAATATATCATCCACGTAAGCAAAACTGCAGTCACCTTTATCTCTCAGGACCATATCAATGTATCGTTGAAAAGTGCGATGCGTTTCTCAGTCCAATCGTCATACAGTCGAATTCAAATAATCTAAAAGTGGTGGTGATAGCGGTTTTGGTTGCATCGCACTTCGCTTTTGTTATTTGGTGGTACGCAGATTTTAAGTCGAGGGTGGAAAATATCCTTCTACCGCATGCCACATTACGGAACCCCTGCAGGAATCGGATGGGATATCGGTCAGGTTGTGTTCTTGTATTGAATTCACTGCACGGTAGTCGCCGCAAGACCGTCAATCCCCATTGGACTTCTTGAACATCTGAAGCGGACTGGACTAGGCACTCTTCGAGAGACGGGAGATGCCCAGTTTCATGAGATGTTGAAACTCTGCGCAAACAGCGCAACTGCCTTTTGTTTATCGGGTGCTAGCCGATATGCGCGGGCAAAGGCTAGGGAACCAGTGATGTCGATATGATGTGCAACGTTAACTTTCGTCGGCCCATTGATTGCGGTAAACATCGTGATTTACTTTAACTCATCTAAAAGGATCATCAAAAACGGATTGTCTGCCTTAAACGTGTGAATTTTTGACATACCTGATTTAAGTGGATCCCCCGATGTTTTCAAGAGGGTACCTTCGTCGATCAGTTTCCTTAGCTTCACATCAATAAGCAGACCAAAATGTTTGAAAAAGTCCACGCCTAAGATTGCGTTTTTTAATTGGGCTACGCTGACATTCCCTACGAATCGTCTGCGTAACCCAAGATCGATTATGAGTCTCTTATCTCCATGTGTTTTTATTTCACTGCCGTTAGCTGCATAAAATTTTGTTCGAAAGCTGTTACGACCAATATTATGATATGGATTATAGTCAAAATATGGTTTTGGTTGATTCAAATGGAATCCTGGTGGGCGAAGTCATAAGAATGCCAGTTGATTTACGTGCTTTAAGCAAGTGTTTATTTTATATTTTTACATGTCTTTTATATTAAAATAATATGCTTAGTCTTCAAAAATTATAAGCATTACTATACAAATTTCATCCAGAACAGTGCAATTAGATGCATTAATTGGATGCATTTGAATTGCACTGAACACTGTAAGGAATTCGATCTCCCTGCCAACTACCCAAAACAGTTTGGGGCTGGTTGAATGGAGGGGAGGTGGCGAAATCTATAAGTCAGCTCCTAACCATCACTGGTCGAATGCCACTGAACTAGGATCGGAAGTGCTATTACCGTCCATCTTTTATTTGGGCCATCCATCTTTTTTCGCCATCTTTTTCTAGCCAATTACCCTTCCGGTCGAATTCTGGCTATAAAAGGCCCCACCGCAGTCGATGCGTATGTGGGGACACGCGGCTCGTACAAGCGTCATCACTCTCCCGTTTTTTGTGTAAAATGAATAATGCCTATAGTGGTTCCCTCAAAAGTGTTTCCTAAAAACAGACATAATTTAAATAAACAGTAAGTGCGCCAAGCTTACCCCCCAAAAGGAAAAAACTGCACGCTAAAACCAAAAGACAAAACAAACCCCACTCGCACGAAGGTACGCATACAAAGACTCTATATTGAACTCCGCCTAGGCAAATCGTTGGATACCCCATCCCAATTGACCACTCAATTGGGCTCAAGCTCCAAAATGCTCCAAAATGCGTCAAATATCTTAGTTGGTAAATTTCACTTTCTACTAACTTAGATTGTGTTGAGAATTTGTCAGTTAAGAATTTTCTTTCTTAAAAATGGGGCGTGACGTTGAACTCTTTTCAATAACATAATTTTTTTATCATATTTTTTATCAGATGTGGTATACACGTGTTGATCGCAGTTTTATATTAAAAAATTGTTTTTTTTTTACTTAAAAACGCCCCCAAAGGTGGGCGTGGCAAAAACTAATTAATTTGAGTTGATCGCTTACGCACACATCTGAACATTTTATAGTGCAAGTTTTATGGAGTTAAGCAAAATATAGTGCAAGTTTTTTGGAGTAAAAGCAAATATATCAAATAACAAGTGGGAAAGTGCAGGGGTGGGTATGCAAAAGCTTCAGTCCATCTACGATGGATTGCAAAATACCCGACCATACCAAAAAGAAAACTGCCACGCCTCCAAAAAGTCGGCGGGATATAATAATATAACTGTTGAATGCTTTATACTAGGTGGTTGCATACATTTCGGCCTAAAACTCCGCCTTTTTAACTAAAAAAATCACTTTTTTTAACGCCACGCCCACAAAAGTGGGCGGAGGCACATACAATGTATACATAAAAGTTAGAAAATGCTAATATCTACAGCTTTTGCTATAGAATTTTTTGTCAAATTTCATATATATTTATTGAAAAACAGTCATTTTAAGCTAAAATCCCTTAAAAAGTGGGCGTGACCAATAAAGAAAGAAATAAGGCAATGTTACGTACCAAAAATGGATGCGCTAGCGCCATTGTAACCTAGCTAAAATTTGCAAAATGTATTTTTTTTAATTAGAGATGGTCGCACATACAGGCCTGTAGTGGGCGTGTCTGTGGGCTTTTTCAGCTCTCTGCCTTAAAATTTAAGGCCTAAAAGTTGTTTACATACGGACGGACGGACGGAGGGACGGACGGTTGGATATGGCTTAATCGATTCTCCTGTCGGTCCCATTCATATCTCTAAAAGGTCTTAGGGGTCTACGGTGATTATTTCACTGCGTTACAAACTATACATCAAACTTAATATACCCTGGGTCGGGTATAAATACCGTTTTTTAGAATGCATATTAAATATGACCACGCCTACAAGGGGTGGTTTTCGCATTTTTTTAAATGCCAATCACAATACCCTTAAGCGAGGATTAAATTGCTTTTCGGTCTCTATCATATGCCTTTAAGGTCTTGGGGGTCTATGGTGATTATTTCTCTATGTTACAAACTATGAATCAAACTTAATATACCTCCTATCCTATGGGATAGGGTATAAAAAGAACCAAAACGGACATGTGTCCCGACCCGAAAACCACAAAGACAAAATAAAAACCCGTGAATACACCCTCACCCCATCCAAATCATAAAAGAACAGTGAAAAACTTGAGAAAAGAAAACTCTAACAGTGACCATCCAGTGAATCGATCCCCGGCGATTATTACCCCTCCATCATGAACAGAAGTGCTGTGGAAGAATTCAAGAGGTCCCGGCGCCGCCTCTACCTGCTTCGTCACCTGCCCAATAGACACCTGCTAAATTCGTTATCTGTCTCACATGCCATGTGTATTTACCTATCTTAATTAATTAAAGGAAACTACGATGTTCTGATAAAAATCAATAAAGTAATTTTTATGGTGCTTAATGTTGTAAAATTATTGTTTGTTATAATAGCGAAAGCCTAGCAAGAGAAAACTAGCTATGTATCTACTAACTAAAATAACTATGCTACTCCAGTAAACCTATCACTTCTCCACCCCCTTCCGCCCCTGCTCCCGCGCGTGTTCCATCAATAAGACGATGTTCAATCGAAACTAAGTTTACACCAACAACCAAGCATTTTCAAACTCGCCCCTCCCATTCCCCAACATACAATTTGTTTATTCACCAGGTTCCACGGATGCTGGCAACAACATTGGTCGGATAATGAATAGTAAGTCAATTTGATTATGATATGATTATCAATCTCTCAATTAAAATTTAATATCTGAGAGTGAAAGCTTAAAGTTAAAACGGGAAGTTTAAGGGTGTCTGGATACCTTCAGCCTAGGAGTAGACTACGTGGCACGACGCTATAAAAGGTACGATTAACCTCGGTTTCGCGCGTAATAAGCAACTATAGAGTACAGTACCACCAATGGTTTTGGTTCAGTATTCTGGGACGGAATCACCGGCGTAGTTACGCAATATGTATAGCGATATTGTTAGTTACCTCTGGGTACACGCACTGCTAAATCACGGTAACCTTCTGTCTACCGGCAAGGCGAGGATCACAGTTTCTTATTCGTAGAGTTTGGTGGAATACAAAGCTTGTAGGAATACAAGCTCTGTGGCCGAACGCCAAAAAAGCCTATATCGAGAAATCGCACGAAGTAGTATCTTGGAAGATTGTAAGACCCGCAAAATGAGGACTCTTCAAAAAACAAATCGAGAAAATTAAATAATGTTCCGGTACCTATGCATAGTATAGTA
This sequence comes from Neoascia interrupta, assembly GCA_947623515.1. Lineage (NCBI taxonomy): Eukaryota > Metazoa > Arthropoda > Insecta > Diptera > Syrphidae > Neoascia > Neoascia interrupta. Next base: position 12,965,732 of record OX392465.1, read on the forward strand.
TTAGATAGTAACATAGTATTAGATATATTTTTGGGACAAGAGAAGGGTGGAGATGACTAAGTTTAAGACTGAAATTTATTGGACCCTGATCTGAATGTAATGCCTTTCTTATAATTAAAACGACCGTACGCTTAGCTTCTTCGAATCAGACTCCCAGAATTCTAGCATTCGACTTTCCACTGACCTCATTAGCGTTCGGTTGAGACAAGGCCATTTGATTTGAAAAATGCATGCTAAATTTTTGTTGTGATTTAATTTTGTATAGTGTTAATATAGTTTCACATTTAGGTTGGGTGAGGTTAGGTTGGGTGGCTGTCCCCGCTGGGCAAGGACACACTTAGTTACACTGGAGTTACCAGCCCGAGGTAGTTTTACATTTAATAGTTTTAATACAAGGCGCTATGTTATAATTTAATATGTTAACTATATTTAAGTAAGACGTTAAAATATTGAGATTTTTAAACTCAAAATAGTCAAAATTTAAATAGTACTATATAATATTTTAATACTGATGTATAATTATAATTCGTTAGTTAAAATTGTTTCGAAGTATTGTAATATATATATATATATATATATATATATACATAGACATATTTTTAAATACCTTAAGATATGTTTTTTCGACATTATTTTTGACGCTAATATATTATTTATTATATTTTAATCATATTTCATAAATGTATGTATAACATAGACAATACAATATTATTTGCGACGTAAAATCTTAATTTAATAAGACTCGTAACTTTTTTCTTCAATTAATTAACAATGTAATACATATTTGATTCTTATGCATTTTTTATTGATATTCCAAATTAATTTTAACAGTTTCAGGTTTCCAATGTTAATTTTTTGTGGGATTGAAATTGCATTTGTATTTATTTGTAACATTTTTTTCTTGGTTTAAGAAAACTATAATATAGACTCTATTTTGATTATAACTGATTGATGTAATGATTGTTATGATTTTATTTTTCTTCTTGCTTCATTTACGATTGAGAAAATCAAAATCGATTAATTACAAAAAAAAATGTAAAGAACCATATTATTATATCTTAATTTTACACTCGGGCGTATGTTAGGTCTCTCCTGGATTTCCCTGATGGTGTCTCCCTCCCTTCGGTGGTATAAGCTGGAGTATGAACCGTAATTGCGATGCTCACTGCGCAATGTGGATCGTTCGGGTGTGTTTTATGGCAAAATTTTACAAAAATTACAATGTAACCGCAACAACTACAATGTTTGGGACTGATGGCAGAACGATGGATTTCTAGTTCCTCCTGCTGGGCAGCTCCCTATTAGTGGAAGTCAATTAGCTTTGCCTCCATATCCAATTCCTCAACCGATTTTTTACCTTTCGATAGTGATTCCAAAAGGTCCGCGTGATTTCCAAGATGTAACGGTGATAAAACTTTCCGGCCTTCAGCTGACTGCCTGCCAAACTTGTTTCGCAAAACGTTTAGTACTTCTTCATGGTCAATTTGCGGTTGTTTCATCACAGAAGTCGCCTCCCAAGCTTGCTCGTATGGAAGATGCATTTCCTTTGTCCGAATTTCTCAGGGCCTCAAAATGCTCAGCACTCCAAGCTGTTCAAAAAGTGGAGCAAAATGAACGCCGTGGCAGTTTAAGTTTAACGTGAGGGATTCCTTTACGTTTAACAACCAACGATTGCTGGGGGTCATCCTAATAAGCATGCCTCGTCGAGCAGGAATGGCAACGTAGCTGCAACTATTCACTGAGGAACGCGAGTTCTGCAGAAGCTCCACTTCACAGATTTATGTGCCGCTGGTGTGGATTGGTTTACTGCATCTGCATATTTCTGTGGGTAGGCTGGAATTGAAGCGCACATCCACACAATGGTTGTAATCGTCTATGGAAATCAGAATATATAAACCTTGGTTGTCAGCTTCAGCGATGTACTTGGACTCAATATTCACAACTAAATCCAATTTCGTATTCAAACTTTCAGGAATTGGGTACACCTTATGAACGGCAAACGTAGTCGCTTCTGGCAATGGATAAATTGATACCACAGCTGCTTGATGTAAAATTGATTGGCCCTGGAATACATTTTCGACTTTGATGTATTTATTAGTTGATAAAAAATATCAGCCAAATTTATTGTGTCCAAAAGGAAGGGATGAAGTTTTTGTTGGAAACAATCATTCTTAATTAATAGCTCGATTGATTGGCGATTTTGAACTTCTAGCAATTTTGATATGACCAGAGTCACTGCAGCGTTTATCTCTGCCTGTAGCTGGAGAGAGCCGATTTCATCGTGCGTATTTGAAGCAAAATTGTTTAACTCTGAACTAACGTAGTTAAGGTTGTGACCCACTTTTTCCATTTCCGCTATCAGTTCTTTTACAGGCTTGTGAATTTTGTCCAGTTTCGAATTCATAACCGACACTTGCTTTTTCACTAAGTCGAGAGTTTGTTGTTCATGGCCCTTCATCAAACGAAGTTGGTGTAGATCTTTCGGGCATCATTGCAGTCCATCGTTCCGAAGGCCCATTTGTCAAAGCTGCCAACTGCTTCAATCGCTCGTTTTTTTCCTACAATGGCTATGCTGAAAAACGTGTTGCAAATGGTTGTTGTGTTGGCGTAGGTTGGCTGCTATTACACGCACTTCAATCGTCACCAGCTTTTACTGTTCTGCGAAATTCGTTCCTTGAACAAAGCTGATCTATGCGATATTTACGCATCTCGGTAAAATAAAGAACTGCAGAGAAATTCATAGTAATTTATGTAATTTGCGTGAAGACTGTCCACGAATCCTTAAAAAAACTGTCCCTGCGATCGTCTCGAAAAATGCCGGCAAGGGAGGGAGTTGCTTGAATTGGTATGGTGCTATTTCTAGCTGCGACTTCGGTTCCATAGCTTGACTTAAACTAACAATTGTGTAACAAGGCAAGATTATCATTTGAATTTTTACAATACTTTAGGTAGTCACAAATAAACAAAAAATAAATGGTCTTCCTAGAATATCTAGTTGAATTTATCTAGCTTCGATTATTACGCAAAAAAATTCAAAAAAAAAAACTTAATCGCGGTACGGCACGAGTTACAACGGTCCTCGTCACCGTGTCCTATCAGTATTTCACTATAGTTGTCATTACTGGAAAAATAGTTTGAGTTGGTTGTTGGTTGTTGGTCTTCTTCCCCACTTGTATATGGGTGTTTACTGGCCCGTTTACCGATTTCACCTCGTAGGGTCCCAACCAAATAGGCGAGAACTTATTTTTTCTAACCGGGTTCCTCAGCATAACCTTTTCTCCAACCTTGAAAAGAGGGTTTGTATGCTGATCGCACTGCTGCTTTGAAATAAGCTTTGCCTTATTCAAGTTATTTAGAGCAAATTCATGAGAAATGGTTCACGACGTAAAGTTTACACAAAAGCACAAACGACAAATCGGAATAAAATAAACAATTACTTGCGGTCGCGTTAAATTCTATACGAAATAAGTGAAGCACCTTTATGACCGACAACAGAGATAAAAACAAAACAAAATAAATAACACAAAACGATTTAATTTGTCAACGTTTTCCTACCAACAAAAGGTAGGAAACAACCATCATCCATAAATTTTAAAGACTGCGTTGTCTCAGAAGAAATAGGAATTGCTAATGCCTTTAATGACTATTTTTCGACAATATCTAATAATCAAGAAGTCGGGTCAAACCATCCTCATTGTTCCCTTTGTTGCAGCATTCCCGGAGAGCCATCCCAAAGTCAAAGCTTTTTGTTTGAGCCCATAACTGGTTTGGAACTTTCTCAAATAATTCGAACTTTAAAAAATTCAAACTCTTCTGGTTTTGATTCCATTTCCAATAAATTTTTGAAAAATATAAGTTGGTTTATAATTGATGTTTTGGCACATATCTTTAATAAAAGTATTTTATCTGGTGTATTTCCAGACGCACTCAAGTGTGCAAATATCTTACCCCTTTTCAAGAAAGGCTCAACAAGTGAATTAACTAATTACAGGCCCATATCACTCCTATCATCAGTGAGTAAAGTTTTTGAAAAAGCTGTAAAAAATAGAATAGTAAAATTTTTAAACAAAACGATGTTTTTTAGTGATGTGCAATTTGGTTTTCGAAGTGGCAAATCAACTGAAGATGCCCTATTGCGTTTTTGTTCACAAATTTTTATTAGTCTTGATAAAAAAATGAATACCTCCGCTCTATTTATTGACATATCAAAAGCATTTGATATGGTCAACCATGAAATTTTGCTAAGAAAAATGGAAAATGCTGGCTTTCGAGGGTTTATTTGTGAATGGTTCCGGTCTTATCTGAAAGACAGAACTCAAAGAGTTAAATTTGGCCGTAGCATGAGTGGTGAAAAATCAATAAACTTGGGTGTTCCACAGGGATCAGTTTTGGGGCCAATACTTTTTTTGATTTATATTAACTCCCTGTTTAAATTGCCTTTTAAAGGTTTATTGATTGCCTTTGCAGATGATGTGGGTTTCACCTATGGAACAGTTAGTAGTCTGAATCTTATAGCGGATATGAATTGGGATCTAAGCTTGTTAAGGATCTGGTTTGCTGAGCATAAACTTATTATAAGTTCTAAAACAAAGGCTATGTTTTTTAATCTTTCAGCTCAAAATTGTTTTGATGCGGATCTCTTTTTTCATGCTATTGATTGTCAAAGGTTCAAACTGATTAATTGCAATTGTAATTCGATTGATTCCTCTTGCACCTTTTTGTATTCAGTCAACTGTTGTGATAGATGCTTTCAGGTGGACATTGTCAAGGAATATCAATACTTGGGACTTACAATTGACTCAAGAATGAGTTTCTTTAACCACACAGAAAAACTGAGACAGTATTTTCGAGGCGCCCTGAGAATTTTTTATTTTCTCCGTAGTGTTTGTTCCCTTCAACTGATGCTAAAGATATACCATGGCATTTTTCATTCGAAACTGCAATATGGAATCTCATGTTGGGGAGGTTTATATTTTAATAAAATTCAGCCCCTTTTAGTGATGCAAAAAAGTGTTTTGAGAAATATCTGCCGTAAACCTCGACTCTACCATAGTTTTCCACTTTTTAAGGATTTGAGAATTCTTCCTGTTCGGCATTTGTACTGCTACAAAGTTCTAAACATTTTTTACAGAAGATCAGGCAACCTTAACTTTAGACTTGTTGCCAGCTATAGCCTACGTGGAAATCTTTTGAGCCAAGTGTCCATACCCATATTTCGTACAACTGCCTATCGAAATTTTTATAGCATTGCCTCGTGTCGGATGTTTAACAAACTGCCTCTTTTTATCAGACAGCAAACTTCTCATTCGCAATTTATGAAGCAAGTAAAAGAATGGCTTCTTAGTCTCGATTTTAAAAGTTTGGAATTAGTTTTAAATACCTCTACCTGATGTTTTAATGAAATTTTTCTATACCTAGGTATTGTTATACTTTGTCAATACTTTGTTAAACTTACACTTTAAATGGGTCACCCCACCCGTCTCAAATTACATACTTGTGTTAATAGTTTGCTTGAGTGACAAAAACTCTATTTTTTCATTTATAAAAATAACTTTGTCATTTATATTTCTTTTTATATTGAGTAATTAAATTGCTCTTGAATTGTTTTTGGATTTTAAGAAATAAAAATTATATCTATCTAATCTAATCTAAAAAAATCTTTATTAATTAAAATGCATTTCGGGCCTATTGTAGCCCATCATCAGCAATACACTAAATGATGGAAAAGGAAAAGGGGGAGGAAAAGCTTTTAAATTTCAAAACAAAGAAAGGGAGTTGAAAAACAGTTCTTTACAGATCAAACAGAGGAGAGATGATGTTGCCCAGTAGTCATTATAAACAAAACAGTTTATGACGAAAAAGCGAAAGAGTCAATCTCCTCCAGTAATCACAAAACGCTTAATAAAACCCCCTTACCAATAATGATCCGCGACTCAAAATCCTTAATATTAAAGATCAACTCCGTTTTTGGAGTCCCTAAGTGGAAACTGAACGTTTCGAATCCATGTGTACCTCAACTCTACGCGTTACCCAAGGTTCAAAAGCCAGGACTGAAAATGCGCAACATTGTTTCCATTTACCTTAACTCGCCCTCTGTCAAAATTTCTAGATGGTTAGTTAAAGAAATGAAAAAGTTTCCAATTGATAGCCTCTCAGTGAAAAATTCCTTTGACTTCGTGGAAAAAAACAAAGAATATCCTAATAGAATATGAGGAAATGATGATCTTCTTTGATGTGGAAGCTTTGTTCTTCAGCATTCGCATCTCTTATGCTATGGACGCCTTCAGCCTTCACCTTCAAAAATTAAATATGAACGATGAACAAAAGCGAACATATTTGGAAACAGCCAGAATTTGCATGTCTCATAATTTCTTCCAGTTTCGAAAAGTGTACTATAAAATTGATACGGGTACAAGCATGGGTAACCCTTTATCACCAATGATAGCTAAGTTTTTAATGTCTGCTTTCGAAATATCTCTGAAGGTAAGAGGCTTACTTCCTAGAATCTGGTGGCGATACGTAGATGACATCTTCGCCGTCATCATAAAGAAGGATGTAAAAATCGTGTTAACAACATTGAACTCTCAGATTGAGAGCATTAATTTCACCTACGGACCCGAAGCAAACCAAAAAATCGCCTTCTTAGATTTGATGTTGAACAAAAGAAACAAACAAATTGAATTTGCGATTTATCGCAAGCCAACAACAACATGTCGATACATAACTAACGGTTCCTTTTGTCCAACTCAACATAAGCTTGCTGCGTTTCATTCGATGATTCATCGCCTTGGCAAGCTTCCTCTTTCTGTTGCAACTATTCTAATGAATATAACGCATTAAAAGACATAGCCATAATCAATGGATACAAAATATCTATGATTGACAAACTCATAGCAAAGCACGCCAAGAAAATCAGAAATTCAAATTTTTCACCTCTGTTCCAACAACATAGGTGCCTACAACACAACAACTTTGAAAGAGCATCGATAACATTTTTCCCGCCAATCACTAAAAAAATGTACACAAAGCTAAGAAACGAAAACATCGAATGTGTATACTCCAGCAGTGGGAAATTAAAAAATTTGCTAGGCTCTACCAAAGACATGTCAACCACCTTCGAGAAATCTGGCATATACGAAACCAAATGTGGAAACTGTGAAGCTGTGTATGTCGGTCAAACAAAAAGAAGCATTGGAGTACGTATCGGTGAACACTTCAGTCATATAAAATTCTACCGGGCAGAAAAATCCTCCGTCGCTTCTCATGTTCTCTCCTGCCAACACTTTGACATCGATTTCAACAACGTAAAGCTGCTAAAAGATGTCACCAACCATCGCAGACTTGATGCCTATGAAAGCTTGTACATCTGTAGAAGCAACAGCAAAATGAACAGCGGTAGTGGCAACATCATCTCTCCTCTGTTTGATCTTGCTTGACCCTCTCTCTCTTATTATGTAAAGAACTGTTTTTCAATTCCCTTTCTTTGTTTTGAAATTTAGAAGCTTTTCCTCTCCCTTTTCCTTTTCCATTATTTAGTGTATTGCTGATTCAGACAATGACACCAGCGCTGAAATCAAACGAAGGATAACTCTTGCCAATCGCTGTTTCTTTGGGCTAAGAAGGCAATTGAGTAGCAAAGCCCTCTCTCGAGCAAACTAAAGTGTCCATGTATAAGACCCTCATCATCCCAGTCCTGCTTTACGGTGCAGAAGCATGGACCCTGTCAAAGGCGGATGAAAACACTTTAGGCTGCTTCGAGAGGAAAATTCTTCGGACGATTTACAGTCCGAACAGTTCGAACTGTACGGGCTGAACAGCGATACCGGCCTAGCCAAAAGAGTCAAAACACAACGTCTACCATGGCTGGGTCATCTAGAGCGGATGGACACCAACGCCCCGGCCCGGAAAATCTTCGAATCCATACCGCAGGGACGGCGCGGTAGAGGAGCACTGAGACTCAGGTGGCGCACGCAAGTGGAAGGGGACCTCAGCCAACTTCATGTGCGAAACTGGAGACGGATAGCTAGAGACAGAGCTGGCTGGCGAAGCTTGTTGGCTGAGGCCCAGGTCCACCCGGATTGTAGCGCCACCTTAAGTAAGAAAGTCTATTGCTGATGATGGGCTACAATAGGCCCAAAATGCATCTTAATTAATAAAAAAAAAAACGTTGACAAATTAAATCGTTTCGTGTTATTTATTTTGTTTCGTTTTTTCTCTGTTGTCGGTCATAAAGGTGCTTCACTCATTTCGTGTTCATGAGACTTTTGCAGCTGGTATTTCAGTAATTGCGGATAGTTCTCAGCGTTAAACAGAGGGGCAAGAGTTCGATACCGAACAAACTTCTTGTTGGAGTCATTTTAGTGGTAGCATGTACGGTGTTGTTGCGAACATTGCCTGTCTCAGCAATTGGTCCCAACTTTGATCGTCATTGTCAACATAACTACTTACATATTCCGCTAAGGGTCTGTGACTACGGTCCTAAGATCCATTGGATTGTGGATGATAGGCGATAATGAGGACTTTCTTTACGCCCAGAAGCTTGTAGGTTTCAAAAAAAAGCTCTGAAGTAAAGTTGATACCATTATCTGTAATAAATATCTTGGAAATGTGAAATCTCGTAATAATTTCATCATAAAATGATTTGGGATGAAGGCAAGGGGTGTCTGTCAAAACCATTGGCATTTTGGTCAATTTATCTGTCTTATTTTTTTGGCATTTTCCACAGCTTTTTATATATTTTTCAATATCCTTTCGCATGTTGCGCCATCTTAACTGACGACGAATTCGTGTATAAGTTTTTGTAACGCCCTGATGTCCTCCAAGTGCGGAATCGTGAAAATAGCGCAGAGCTGTTTGAATCTCTGCGGCGTTTGTCAAAAACTGAAAGGTTTTATTAAGGTTGTTTCTGTTTGTTAGCTTCTTTAGGTTTAATAATCTTACTCCTGGTCTGAACAATTTTGATTTCTTCGCTTTCCCTATGTATCCTGCTTGATGCATCTGCATTACAATTTATCTTTACTGGCTTATAAATGATTTTATAATCATATTCAGACAACTGATGGTGAAAGCGAATGAGCCTCGTTGTTGGATCCTTAACATTAAACACTCCAACGAGTGAGTGATGGTCTGTGTAAACTGTAAAAAATCGACCTAGAAAATGTCCGAAAATGCTTACATGCCCAAACTATAGCGAGAAGTTCCTTTCCAATAGTTGAATACCGTCTCTTTGCGTTGTTGAGTGTTCGGCTTGCATACGCAATAGGTTTATCTTCACCTACCTTACCCTGAGACAGAACAGCCCCCGACCAGGGGCGCACTGTGTGGTATTAGGGTGATAAACCTGGCCAAAAACATTGTTTTTTTTTTGCCATTTGCCAACCCTGATTTGATACGTTCCGAAAAGCTTAATAGTTAGTGCACTAAAATACAAAACAGAAAAGGCCCTAGTTTGACACAGAGTGCATCGCGGTCAGTCAAAAGCAAACAAATGTGTAAAGTATCAGTGCGATTTTGTAAAAAGCTGGAATATCGTGACTTATTAGAAAGCTCTGCAGTTTTTTTGTTTAATTTCCTTTTGATTTAAATTGATATGGATTATTCTGGACAAGGTATATCTTTTATTATATAAAATATATTTTGGATTAATACCTATCCGACTTTTGTTTGTATCGGGTATAACTTAGACGTAAACAAATTCTGAAAAAAATATTGTTTTAATTTTAATTTGAAAAGGGTTTTGTTATATTTCCAAGTATTTCTAAGCATTGAAATTTCTTTCGTTTATTAAGGTTAAAAATCTAAAAAAGTTTTATGAATAAATCTGCCGCCCGAAAACGCCCTTCTTAAAAAAATTTTTTTGTTTGCTGGTATACTTGCACATTTTTGAAGTAAAATTTTCTGCGATTTTTTTTACTGTGTTGACAGGATCTTTTGAATTGAAAATAATGACTCGCAATGAGTTGTATGATAGTATGCAACGCTCAAATGAGAATACATTTGACGGAAAGCTAAACTTAATGAAACAAGAAATGTTGAGTCATTAAACTGAAAATTATAAAAAATCTGATGCAAAGCAAAAGCCATCTGTTATTAAACATCAATTCAAACAAAAATGGTAGCTGCCCGCAATAAAAAAGTTAGATTTGAAGTGATCAAATTTTGGAAACACAAATGATAGAAATACCAGCAGAAGATTCTTTGAGGCACATGAAGTATCAGCAGCTATAACTAGAATTGATAAACATTTATTATATCGCCTTAAAGGTGTTTTAGCTACATCATGTTCCGGATTCAAAATTAACACGGAAGGGTTCAAAAAATATTGCCAAAAAACTGCTGAACTATAAGTTTCCTTATATAAGTTTTACCATATGGCCCCCACAATGCATAAGGTGCTTATTCATGGATCCAAGGTATTAAAAAAAGCTATTCTTCCAATAGGGCAACTATCAGAGGAAGCTGCAGAAGCACGCAACAAACACACGCTTAATCCGATAAAGCTGTACCAGAAAGTTTTCGCGTGTAACCTGCAATACGGATGTTCTGAATAGGCTTCTTCTAACATCTGATCCATTAATAACAGTCATGAGATCGAAAAAAAATATAAAGAAACCTTTATTATCTGATGTCTTAAAGTTACTATCGGAAAGTGATGTTTTAATGATTGATATCCATGAAAATAGTTGTGAAGATTAAAAAATATATTTTGTTCTTTTCAAAAAGACTTTGCTTTAAAATTTCTTGATATAAAAAATTAATAGACCACAGAAATAGGGCCATTAGAGCTATTATTTATCCATAGTTTCTTGATAATTAAAACAACATTAATTGGCTAAGCCGGTAAATTGAAAATGAGAATATATAGCTAAATCGGTAAAAATTGAACCAATTCTTACAGTCGGCAAAAGACCAAATACTTCAATTTTGTGGGATTGCCGATTACTTGATCGTTTTTTGATAATAAAAATGAAAATAAATGGCTCATTCAACTCGCTAAAGACGTATGTAGTAAAAATTTAACTACATACAGTCGGCAAATAACCAAGTATGTTACACTTGAGAAATGCCGATTACTTTATAGCTTTTTCATTCAAAATTAAACTAAATGACTAAACTCGGTAGAAGTTTAAGAAATGCCTATTGTCCGCAAAAGACCTGGCCGATTTTTTTTATAATAAAAACCTTTTTTTTTATAAAAATGAAAATAAATGACTCATTATACTCGGTAAAGCTTGAGAACTACATAGTCGACAAATGAGCAAAAAGTCAAATCTTGGGAAATGCCGATTACTTTATTGTTTTTACACTTTAAAAATTATAATAAATGGCTAAATAGGTAAAAATTTAAGGGTAGGTAGGTACCTACCTAGAGTCCGCAATGACAGGATGCCGACCACCTTTTACAAAATTAATATTATTTGCACATCATTTAACAATTCTTACGCACAGAAAAGGCGCATAAAATCACTTCATTGGAATTGTGCATATTTCCGATTTTCGCAAATACCATAATTTTTCATTGCTGGGCAAATAGACCTTTCCCTGTATTCATTCCTTACTTTTGGCTTTTTGTATTTGAAAACCCCACGTAAAAAAGTAACCCTTTTTTTTGGCGGACTGCTCGACAACTAACGACGCAAATTATTCCACTATCTCAAAAAGATAGAGATGGGATCTGAGGCGAAGCTATTGCAATATCAGGTAGCATTAGGAAAAGCGTGCAACGAAAGTGATGCCAATAAAAAATAACATTAAATTTAATTCAATGAAAATTATTGTCTGCATTTTTCGTTACCATTGAGATGTTTTTTAGTGTTTATACCCGACCCAGGGTATATTAAGTTTGATGCATAGTTTGTAACGCAGTGAAATAATCACCGTAGACCCCTAAGACCTTTTAGAGATATGAATGGAACCGACAGGAGAATCGATTAAGCCATGTCCGTCCGTCCGTCTGTATGTAAACAACTTTTAGGCCTTAAATTTTAAGGCAGAGAGCTGAGATTTTGTGGGTTGGTTGGAAATCCAGTCCTACAGATCAAGTTTGAAAATGAGCTGAATCCGCCCACAGACACGCCCACTACAGGCCTGTATGTGCGACTATCTCAAATTAAAAAAAATACATTTTGCAAATTTTAGCTATGTTACAATGGCGCTAGCGCATCCATTTTTGGTACGTAACATTGCCTTATAATTGTCTTTAAAGTAGCCAAAATTTTTTAGCTTTTTTATTGGACTCGCCCACTTTTTAAGGGATTTTAGCTTAAAATGACTGTTTTTCAATAAATATATATGAAATATGACAAAAAATTCTATGACAAAAGTTGTAGATATTAGCATTTTCTAACTTTAATGTATGTGCCTCTGCCCACTTTTGTGGGCGTGGCGTTAAAAAAAGTGATTTTTTTAGTTAAATGTATGCAACCACCTAGTATAAAGCATTCAATAGTTTTATTTTTATATCCCGCCCACTTTTGGAGGCGTGGCAGTTTTCTTTTTGGTATGGTCGGGTATTTTGCAATCCGTCGTAGATGGATTGAAGCTTTTGCATACCCACTGTTGCACTTTCCCACTTGTTTTCTTCCTGTTTTCTTTTCGCCCCAACAACACACTCTTTTCCGGAAAACAGAAGACAGCGGGTTTTCGTTTTTTTCAGTCAGCATGTTTTTTGTTCACTTTTCTTAAAAGCACACAAAAACAGATACACACAATCACCATGGAGTTATCGGAAAGAAATCGGCAAAAAAGTGGAGTCGTATTGAAAAAGCAAACCCAAGCAGTCGTTGGCTTTAGCCTGACCTTCCATGAGCAACGAAACAATTTTTGGGTACACAGAGCCAAATCAAAGGGCCTTCTACACGAGTGACAACTGTCGCTTAATAACCCTATGCAGCCCAGACCCAGTAGGTAGCAGCCAGTACCGCCCCGTCCGCGACACGCGAAAACGACAATTTGCTGCGAGATGCTGGTAATGGTAATGCACGATCATTATTATGTGTCTTGTGGATGGGTTTGGGATTTGGGTACGCTTCTTTAACAGTGGTTTTCGGTTTCGCTTTTCGGTTTTGCTTTACTTGATTTCTTGGTATTATATACCTAGGTAGTGCGTTGGCTTCTTTTTCTGTCCCAGGCGGGATTTCTAGCGGTCCGTCCAAAAATGGAAAAAGAATCTCATATGGTATCGCTAGATTGTCCGTCCAATCGTGTTATAACTTCTGAACGGTAAGTCTTAGAAAGACCAAGTTTGGTGTGCTTTTAAACTGCGGAAATAGTCAGAGAATGCAACGAAGGCATTTTTTTAAAGCACAAATAACGATTTGACGTTCATGTCGAGTTTGAAGTTCATGAATTAATGGATCAAATGTTTCTCAATACTTTTTTTTTAAGGCGTGTCGTAGAAAAATGGAATTCGGAACACTTATAAAGCTCTTATAAGAAAAGGAAAATGCATAGAGAAAGGGCAATTTTTTCTTACAGCCAGAAAGTAAAAAATGCAAACATACACTAAAATAATAGGACAGACAATATGCAATATAAAATATGTATGCACCAAAATCTTGTAGGGTCAGGAATAACACATCTGTATATTTATTATCTGTTCTAAAAGGCAGGTTAGGTATTGAATTTTTATAATAAAATCGAGTTTATACAAAATATTGAAAAGTTATTGGCATATTAGGAATGAAAAATATGTGCCCGCTTTCAACGTGTTTGAGGTCATAACTTTTTAATCACTTTGTTCAAAAAGTCGATCTTGGGCAAACATATATGTAAAGCAATTACAGCTTAAACAAAAAATAAAATCAAACGTTCGTTAAAAAGTTTTAAAACTGCTCTTTTGATGTGTTTTCGGAAAAATATCGCGATTTTCCTCATGACTTTCCCCAATGGTATAAGCCCAAATGATTTGAAAAAAATTACACATGTGGGGCAGGGGACCATGAAAAAGAACTAGTCTTTTTTATGAAATATGAAACAGTTTTTGGGATACATATTTACGTTTAAAATTATTTAAGTTGCTTTACAGAAATTATAGTGCCATAAAATACCTTTAACTTTTGACCTGCTTCTGTTTCATCAAGCAAACTTCATCGCGCAAGCATAAACCACTGGAGAAGCATACCAAAATTATTAAAATTAAAAAAACAAATAACAAACGCTGTGGGTTAAGATGGGGTTTCATTGCGATTTATAAAAATTATTTTGCCTCATATTTTGCATAAAAAATTTTCGTATAAAAAATGTTGCCAAAAAAACTACTCCCATATCACCTGCAGACTTTAGACCAATCAGCATTTTACCGTGTTTGTCGAAAGTATTTGAAAAACTCATCGCAAAACAGATTATTCAACATCACTCTGATAACAAGCTCCTTTACGATAGACAATCTGGTTTCAGGTCTAACCGTAGTTGTTCTACTGTTATGCTTAGTATCCTGGAAGATATAAGACAGAATTTTGATAAAGGATATATCACACTTTTCTGTCTGCATGATTTTCCGAAGGCGTTTGACAAGGTCAATCACAAAATTCTTTGTTGGAAATTGAAAAATTTCTTTGCTTTAAGTGTCAATGCAGTAAAACACTGATAGTTTCCTGTCTGATAGATATCAAAAAGTGATCGTACGTGACTTGTTTTCGGACCTCTTACCAGTAAAGCTGGGTGTACCGCAAGGCTCAATTCGTGGACCTATATTGTTCTGTGTCTTCATAAATGATTAACCATCTAATTGTAAACACACGTCGGTACATCTTTACGCTGACGATGTTCAGCTCTACTTGGCAAGAGCATGCAGCAATATAAATAAACTTGTTTTCTGCTTTAATGAAGATCTCAACTATATTTATTCAAGGTCTGCGTCAACGAGTCACAGGTTATTCCGATTATCATATTAAAAGATTAATCTGAACTCTTTTCCTGATGTTATACTTTCTGGCTGCAAGCTCAAAATTTTTCAGTCAGCAACTAGCTTAGGTTTTGTTATCAATTCCTATTTATCAGGTTACGATCATATAAACTGCGTAATTGGAAAAATATATGGTTGTCTCCTAAAACTTTGGGTAACTGCAAGTTATACTCCAATAGCTACTAGACGTTAAATTGTCATAAGCATAATCCTACCCCTAATAACATATGCTGGGGTTGGGTACTGCAATGTTGATACCTTATCCCAACGCAAACTTCAAGTAGCATTTTATGATTCTGTAAGATATATTCACGGACTACGTAGGTACGACCAAATTTCACAACATCCAAACAGATTACTAAGCACAACTCTTAAACATTATATCGATGCCAGAAATTGTATCTTTTTAAACAAAATTTTAACATATAAGACTCCTAAATATTTATATGAAAAACTCAATTTTCTCGATCAACTAGAACACTTTGTTTGATTCCTTCACGTTATCATTACTTAAATTCGTCACGTTTATTTTTTATATACTGTGTCAAATTGTGGAACTCACTACCAATAAGCATAAGAAACATTTCGAATGTCAATCATTTAAAGAGTGCAATTTTTCTTCATTTCTCAAATTAAATTTTTATCAATGTTAATTTTTTTATTAATGTTAATTTATATGATTTATCTCGTTTCTAACTATTATTATATTATATTTATTTATTATTGTATTTATTTATTTATTTATTATTTGTATTTTCCTAATTTATTGATTGTATGTATTTATCCTTAACCTAAAAACTTTTCTTTACACTTATCTCATTTTCCAAGTCTAAGGACTAAAAAAGATATTTATCTTAATGTAAAAAATAAAATAAATAGAGTGGCGCAACAGCTCGATGTGAACCAGGGCCAACTTCTCAACAATGTATGCTGCGTGTGTTGATTTCTTCACATACAAGGGGACCTACAATTTTTTGCCGAATCCGAACGGCAGTTTGAGAAGTTTTTCAAGACAATTGATACTCTCGGAGGGCTTGTCAAACCCTCGCGGAGGTGGGGACCGTGAAAAAGAACAAGTCTTTTTTTTCAGGTGACAATGGCAGGATTCGAACCCAGACCTCCGGCGTAGTAAGCACACACACTAACCACTACGCCACGGCACCCCACATTTATCTTAATGTACCTTAAATAAAGAACTTGAACTTACCTTGGCTCCTTTAGCTTGCTGGCTATGGCTATGTGGTACGCTGGTATACACTGTCTTGGTTTGTGGAGGTTCTTACTTCACTTCTTTCTTTTTTCAATGAGCTTCAAATATTAAACGGAACAGAAGCACTGTTTTCGGGAATGGCTTTGGTATCTTTTTATTTTTTATACCCCATCCCATAGGTTAGGAGGTATATTAAGTTTGATTCATAGTTTTTAACATAGAGAAATAATTACCGTACCGTATCTGCTCCTTCTAGGTCCCGAAGCAGTACAAGTGTAAAAATTTTCAAAATCTGCCCACTTTACTTAATAGCATGGAAATTCAAAGTTGTCGTAAGAAGCTGAAATTTGGTACGCGTTATCCTCGCTTAAGTATATTGTGTTTGGCATTTAAGAAAAAAGAGAAAACCACCCCCTTGTAGGCGTGGTTATATGTAATATGCATTCTAATAAACGTTTTTTTTTTAAACTTGGATCATAAAATCTTCAGATTTGTACGTAAGCTATTAACTCAAATGAAAAAAATTCTGCCACGCCCACTTTTGGGGGCGTTTTTAAGTATAAAACAAATTTTTAATGTGAAAATACAATCAAGGCGTATATATCACTTCTGATAAAAAATGAAAACAAAAAAAAGATGTAATTGAAAAGGGGTGGATGCCTCGCCCGTTTTTAAGGGATAAGGTTCTTTAACTGATTAATTCTAAATACAGTTGAAGTTAATAGAAACTGAAATTTAACAATCAAGATTTATGATACAATTCGGAGCTTGAATGTGGTCAATTGGGATGGGGTATCCAACGATTCGCCTAAGCGGATTGTAACCCTCCACTAGTTTTTATACATTCCATTCACTGTTGAACACTGTAGTAGTTATACATAAATATTAATATTTTGAAAAAGCTGATGTGGGGTGACAATCAGTATCGATCAGGAACGATTTACATTCACTGCAAAATATTCACCTGTCGATTTCCGCTGAAAGTTCAATGCACCAAGACCACACCTGACACGAGCCGTTGGAAAATGTATGTATGCATATAATGTGCATACAACGCCTTTATTTTTTTTTGTATATTTTCTTTTGAATACCTGTGAGAATTTAATATTGTAACAACTTTTGTAGTGGCCCTCTGCCGTATCAGTGAGATGATGTTTCTCTCAGGGTCTACGTACCATTTCATAGTAGTTTCTAGTAATAAGTGCTAGGAACCCCCCCTATTATTAAGTATATTATTATTCTTAGACCGAAATAAACCTTCCTTGAATTGAATTTCGTTTTGTGCTTCTTTACTCTTGCGGGTTGACATCCAAGGACTTTTGGAATTCTCAAAAATTGATGATTTTTTCTAGAAGGGAAATTAGTTTTCTGGATGAGTTTTACTTCATCCCTCAAACGAGGATGAAGTAAACCATAGCCGAGGGGAGTTTGTGACTCCCGATCCCATGGAGCTCCCTCACTGGGGTTGGAAAGTATTCAGGAAAGTATGTATAGATAGAAATTAAGTAATACCAGCGTAAAATTATAAAAGCCTAGCGATGTGATATTTTGAGTAGAATGCAGAATATTTTGAAGTTCTAGACATGTGACGAAAATCTAGTTAGAGGCGTCCATTAAAATCAGGTATATGGGCGCCAAGGTTAGTTTCTCCGCCCGGAGGTACTGGAGTGGCTCACCTAAGGAGAGTTTACCACCTTTTCTCTCCGCTAACCGAAGTCTAGGGCCTAGAAAGTGATAGGCAAGTTAAAAATCGGGCTCCTTTTAAATAATTCCAGTTGACCTACTGCTTACTCAGTGGCATGTAAAATGCGTAGCTCCGTCCGACCTTGCAGCAAGAACCCCACCCAATCCGATGAGCTAGGTCCTGGTAGCCAATCAACAAGCCTCTTGCTGCAATGGGTAGGACACCCCAGCCTCCTAGCTGTCTAGACTGACCCTAGGTGTCCTGTGGTCTTTGGCCATAAAGGAGGTAAAAGGGCAGTTGGGTATGGGATTTTTAGGAGATGCTGTTAGGACGTACCGAACGGGTCATGCATGGAATGGGTTTCCCGTCTTCCATGCCCAGCATCTCTAGTTCCCCAGTTCATTACAACACATACAGCAGACAGAAGAGAAAATAAAATAAAATAATTAGAACATGATGCTCTGTGTGCTGGCGCGTGTGCGTTGACTCCAAACGTTGTCGTCTTTTGAAGGTCATAATTTATTGTTATCACAACATGCTGGGGTCTCTTCACACGGACATGGATATGCAGAATTCGGCGTCATCAAGCGATGGTTGTGAAGCCATCGTTCCATTCTATGAAGATTTGCTGGCTTCTGAATATCTTCTAGAGTCATTGCAATGTTAACTTGCTGAGAAGATGCCCTGAGTATTGTTGAGGGGCTTGTAGCTTCTGAAGTTTCTGTTTCTATTGGTAAGGGACACAACTTTGCAATAGTTCTCTTAACATATTTTTTGTTGCAAAAAAAAATTGCAGCTCTAAGTCCATGATCGTTGCCCGGGTGAATTTTAGAGACTCTTCCCATCATCCAGGCTGTTGGTGGTAGACTATCCTCCTTTCTCGAAACGATGTCCCCGACTTCTATGTTGTATTCCCTCTGTTTCCACTTTGTTCATTGTTGGAGCTGGGAGAGATACTCCGAGGACCAAGTTTTCCATAAATCGTGGTAGATTTGTGTAAGTACACAGCGGGAACGATAGCTTTTTGCTTTTCTCATGATTGGTTCAGGAAGTGCGTTGATTGAATTTCCAATGAGGAAGTGACCAGGTGTGATTACTGGTGATTCGCCGATGTCGTTACTGATTGCAACTAATGGCCGAGAGGTCAGATATGCTTCAATTTGGGCCAGCAGCGTGCAAAATTCTTCAAATGTCCTTGAGGGACATATGGTCGAGACCGAATTGTTTGTCGAATGAGCTATGTCCGTTCGTCCATCTGTAGGTCTGTTGTTTTAATGCCTTACATTTTGGGCAAGGAACTTGAAGCTTTACTATTCTTTGTGGGCCCCAAAGCAGTACAAGTGTATAAAAATTTTGAAATCGGCCTGCTGACATGCCCACTTTGCTTAATAGCATAAAAAATCAAAGTTATCGTAAGACGCTGAAATTAGGTATGCGTAATCCTCGCTTTAGTGCATTGTGAGTGATATTTGAAACAAACAAAAATCGACTCCATGTGGGCGTGGTCATATCTTATTTGCATTCTAATAAACGGTTTTATTCGATATATTTCCTTTAAAACCAAAAAACTTGCACTAAAGCACAATAAATTATTCAGATATGTGCGTAAGCAATCAATTGTAATAAATGAATTTTTGTCACGCCCACTATTGGAGGCGTTTTTAAGTGTAAAAAAGTTTAAGTTTAAGTTAAGTTTAAGTTTACCACTTCTGATAAGATATATGAACAACCAGTAAGTGCAACAGTGCATATGTAATAGCTTCGGTCCGTCGGTAACGGACCGCGGTATGCCTTATTCCTATTCTCCTTTCCTATTCCTACTCTCCTTTCCATTCCTATTCTCCCTTCCATTCTTATATTTTCTTGTTTTCCATTCCCGTACGGTAAGCATTTATGCCACATTTTATAAAAAATTTTTGAAATGTTAAAAACTTTTACAAGTAAACTAGCGAATTGATAATATTACATGTTAAAATGCTAGTAGGGTATATTTGAATAATTACAAATAAATTGCGGGAGTAGTCTCCACCCCAATTGGTGTTTCACAACAGGCGTGAAAGTTTGATCGTCAGTTGGGCGCCTGTCACGCCCTGCCCAAAACACAAACTTCACTTAATTTCATCGCATGACTTAAAGGAAAGTCAGCAAAAATTAAATGTGAAGCGTATAGCTCAACGAGTCTTCGGATAAAGACATTGCGTTGAAGATTCAAATAGAATCAAAAAAGATGTTAAAACCCGTGACTTGGTGTGCATTTAATTTCCAAAATGTTAAAACATTTTACAAGTAAAGAGTGAATTGCTAATTTTACATGTAAAAATGCTTGTGGGGTATATTTGAATAATTACAAATAAATTGCGGGAGTAGTCTTCACCCCAATTGGTGTTTCACAATAGGCGTGACAGTTTGATCGTCAGTTGGGCGCCTGTCACGCCCTGCCCAAAGCACAAACTTCACTTAATTTCAACGCTTGACTTAAAGAAAAGTCAGCAAAAATTAAATGTAAAGCGTATAGCTCAACGAGTCTTCGGATGAAGACGTTGCGTTAAAGAGATTCATATAGAATCAAATATTAAAACCTGTGACTTGGTGTGCATTTAATTTCCAAAATGTTGAAACATATTACAAGTAAACTAGCGAATTGCTAATTTTACATGTAAAAATGCTTGTGGGGTCTATTTGAATAATTACAAATAAATTGCGGGTGTAGTCTCCATTCCAATTGGTGTTTCACAAGGGGCGTGACAGTTTGATCGTCAGTTAGGCGCCTGTCACGCCCTGCCCAAAACACAAACTTTACTTAATTTCAAAATAAGCATGACTTAAAGAAAAGTCAGCAAAAATTAAATGTGAAGCGTATAGCTCAACGAGTCTTCGGATAAAGACGCTGCGTTTAAGATTCAAATAGAATCAAAAAAGACGTTAAAACCCGTGACTTGGTGTGCATTTAGTTTCCAAAATGTTAAAACATTTAACAAGTAAACTAGCGGATTGCTAATTTTACATGTAAAAATGCTTGTGGGGTATATTTGATTCAAATAGAATCAAGAAGATGTTAAAACCCGTGACTTGGTGTGCATTTAATTTCCAAAATGTTAAAACATTTTACAAGTAAACTAGTGAATTGCTAATTTTACATGTAAAAATGCTTGTGGGGTATATTTGAATAATTACAAATAAATTGCGGGAGTAGTCTTCACCCCAATTGGTGTTTCACAACAGGCGTGACAGTTTGATCGTCAGTTGGGCGCTTGTCACGCCCTGCCCAAAGCACAAACTTCACTTAATTTCAACGTATGACTTAAAGAAAAGTCAGCAAAAATTAAATGTGAAGCGTATAGCTCAACGAGTCTTCGGATGAAGACGTTGCGTTGAAGATTCAGATAGAATCAAAAAAGATGTTAAAACCCGTGACTTGGTGTGCATTTAATGTCCAAAATGTTAAAACATTTTACAAGTTAACTAGTGACTTGCTAATTTTACATGTAAAAATGCTTGTGGGATATATTTGAATAATTACAAATAAATTGCGGGAGTAGTCTTCACCCCAATTGGTGTTTTACAACAGGCGTGACAGTTTGATCGTCAGTTGGCCGCCTGTCACGCCCTGCCCAAAGCACAAACTTCACTTAATTTTAACGCTTGACTTAAAGAAAGGTCAGCAAAAATTAAATATGAAGCGTATAGCTCAACGAGTCTTCGGATGAAGACGTTGCGTTGAAGATTCAAATAGAATCAAATGTTAAAACCTGTGACTTGGTGTGCATTTAATTTCCAAAATGTTAAAACATATTACAAGTAAACAAGCGAATTGCTAATTTTACATGTAAAAATGCTTGTGGGGTATATTTGAATAATTACAAATAAATTGCGGGAGTAGTCTTCACCCCGATTGGTGTTACACAACAGGCGTGACAGTTTGATCGTCAGTTGGGCGCCTGTCACGCCCTGCCCAATGCACAAACTTCACTTAATTTTAACGCATGACTTAAAGGAAAGTCGGCGAAAATTAAATGTGAAGCGTATAGCTCAACGAGTCTTCGGATGAAGACGTTGAAAATTCAAATAGAATCAAAAAAGATGTTAAAACCCGTGACTTGGTGTGCATTTAATTTCCAAAATGTTAAAACATATTACAAGTAAACTAGCGAATTGCTAATTTTACATGTAAAAATGCTTGTGGGGTATATTTGAATAATTACAAATAAATTGCGGGAGTAGTCTTCACCCCGATTGGTGTTTCACAACAGGCGTGACAGTTTGATCGTCAGTTGGGCGCCTGTCACGCCCTGCCCAATGCACACACTTCACTTAATTTTAACGCATGACTTAAAGGAAATACAGCGAAAATTAAATGTGAAGCGTATAGCTCAACGAGTCTTCGGATGAAGACGTTGCGTTGAAAATTCAAATAGAATCAAAAAAGATGTTAAAACCCGTGACTTGGTGTGCATTTAGTTTCCAAAATGTTAAAACATTTTACAAGTAAACTAGCGAATTGCTAATTTTACATGTAAAAATGCTTGTGGGGTATATTTAAATAATTACAAATAAATTTCGGGAGTAGTCTCCACCCCAGTTGGTGTTTCACAACAGGCGCGACAGCTTGATCGTCAGTTGGGCGCCTGTCACGCCCTGCACAAAACACAAACTTCACTTAATTTCAACATAAGCATGACTTAAAGAAAAGTCAGCAAAAATTAAATTTCAAGCGTATAGCTCAACGAGTCTTCGGATGAAGACGTTGCGTTGAAGATTCAAATAGAATCAAAAAGGATGTTAAAACCCGTGACTTGGTGTGCATTTAGTTTCCAAAATGTTAAAACATTTTACAAGTAAACTAGCGAATTGCTAATTTTACATGTAAAAATGCTTGTGGGGTATATTTGAATAATTACAAATAAATTGCGGGAGTAGTCTTCACCCCAATTGGTGTTTCACAATAGGCGTGACAGTTTGATCGTCAGTTGGGCGCCTGTCACGCCCTGCCCAAAGCACAAACTTCACTTAATTTCAACGCTTGACTTAAAGAAAAGTCAGCAAAAATTAAATGTAAAGCGTATAGCTCAACGAGTCTTCGGATGAAGACGTTGCGTTAAAGAGATTCATATAGAATCAAATATTAAAACCTGTGACTTGGTGTGCATTTAATTTCCAAAATGTTGAAACATATTACAAGTAAACTAGCGAATTGCTAATTTTACATGTAAAAATGCTTGTGGGGTCTATTTGAATAATTACAAATAAATTGCGGGTGTAGTCTCCATTCCAATTGGTGTTTCACAAGGGGCGTGACAGTTTGATCGTCAGTTAGGCGCCTGTCACGCCCTGCCCAAAACACAAACTTTACTTAATTTCAAAATAAGCATGACTTAAAGAAAAGTCAGCAAAAATTAAATGTGAAGCGTATAGCTCAACGAGTCTTCGGATAAAGACGCTGCGTTTAAGATTCAAATAGAATCAAAAAAGACGTTAAAACCCGTGACTTGGTGTGCATTTAGTTTCCAAAATGTTAAAACATTTAACAAGTAAACTAGCGGATTGCTAATTTTACATGTAAAAATGCTTGTGGGGTATATTTGATTCAAATAGAATCAAGAAGATGTTAAAACCCGTGACTTGGTGTGCATTTAATTTCCAAAATGTTAAAACATTTTACAAGTAAACTAGTGAATTGCTAATTTTACATGTAAAAATGCTTGTGGGGTATATTTGAATAATTACAAATAAATTGCGGGAGTAGTCTTCACCCCAATTGGTGTTTCACAACAGGCGTGACAGTTTGATCGTCAGTTGGGCGCTTGTCACGCCCTGCCCAAAGCACAAACTTCACTTAATTTCAACGTATGACTTAAAGAAAAGTCAGCAAAAATTAAATGTGAAGCGTATAGCTCAACGAGTCTTCGGATGAAGACGTTGCGTTGAAGATTCAGATAGAATCAAAAAAGATGTTAAAACCCGTGACTTGGTGTGCATTTAATGTCCAAAATGTTAAAACATTTTACAAGTTAACTAGTGACTTGCTAATTTTACATGTAAAAATGCTTGTGGGATATATTTGAATAATTACAAATAAATTGCGGGAGTAGTCTTCACCCCAATTGGTGTTTTACAACAGGCGTGACAGTTTGATCGTCAGTTGGCCGCCTGTCACGCCCTGCCCAAAGCACAAACTTCACTTAATTTTAACGCTTGACTTAAAGAAAGGTCAGCAAAAATTAAATATGAAGCGTATAGCTCAACGAGTCTTCGGATGAAGACGTTGCGTTGAAGATTCAAATAGAATCAAATGTTAAAACCTGTGACTTGGTGTGCATTTAATTTCCAAAATGTTAAAACATATTACAAGTAAACAAGCGAATTGCTAATTTTACATGTAAAAATGCTTGTGGGGTATATTTGAATAATTACAAATAAATTGCGGGAGTAGTCTTCACCCCGATTGGTGTTACACAACAGGCGTGACAGTTTGATCGTCAGTTGGGCGCCTGTCACGCCCTGCCCAATGCACAAACTTCACTTAATTTTAACGCATGACTTAAAGGAAAGTCGGCGAAAATTAAATGTGAAGCGTATAGCTCAACGAGTCTTCGGATGAAGACGTTGAAAATTCAAATAGAATCAAAAAAGATGTTAAAACCCGTGACTTGGTGTGCATTTAATTTCCAAAATGTTAAAACATATTACAAGTAAACTAGCGAATTGCTAATTTTACATGTAAAAATGCTTGTGGGGTATATTTGAATAATTACAAATAAATTGCGGGAGTAGTCTTCACCCCGATTGGTGTTTCACAACAGGCGTGACAGTTTGATCGTCAGTTGGGCGCCTGTCACGCCCTGCCCAATGCACACACTTCACTTAATTTTAACGCATGACTTAAAGGAAATACAGCGAAAATTAAATGTGAAGCGTATAGCTCAACGAGTCTTCGGATGAAGACGTTGCGTTGAAAATTCAAATAGAATCAAAAAAGATGTTAAAACCCGTGACTTGGTGTGCATTTAGTTTCCAAAATGTTAAAACATTTTACAAGTAAACTAGCGAATTGCTAATTTTACATGTAAAAATGCTTGTGGGGTATATTTAAATAATTACAAATAAATTTCGGGAGTAGTCTCCACCCCAGTTGGTGTTTCACAACAGGCGCGACAGCTTGATCCTCAGTTGGGCGCCTGTCACGCCCTGCACAAAACACAAACTTCACTTAATTTCAACATAAGCATGACTTAAAGAAAAGTCAGCAAAAATTAAATTTCAAGCGTATAGCTCAACGAGTCTTCGGATGAAGACGTTGCGTTGAAGATTCAAATAGAATCAAAAAGGATGTTAAAACCCGTGACTTGGTGTGCATTTAATTACCAAAATGTTAAAACATATTACAAGTAAACTAGCGAATTGCTAATTTTACATGTTAAAATGCTTGTGGGGTATATTTGAATAATTACATATAAATTGCGGGAGTAGTCTCCATCCCAATTGGTGTTTCACAACAGGCGTGACAGTTTGATCGTCAGTTGTAAACGAGTAAACTAGCGAATTGCTACAATAACTAGCGAATTGCTACTATTTTACATTTAAAAATGCTTGTGGGGTATATTTGAATAATTACAAATAAATTGCGGGAGTAGTCTCCACCCCAATTGGTGTTTCACAACAGGCGTGACAGTTTGATCGTCAGTTGGGCGCCTGTCACGCCCTGCCCAAAACACAAACTTCACTTAATTTACACGCATGACTTAAAGAAAAGGCAGCAAAAATTAAATGTGAAGCTTATAGCTCAACGAGTCTTTGGATAAAGACGTTGCGTTGAAGATTCAAATAGAATCAAAAAAGATGTTAAAACCCGTGACTTGGTGTGCATTTAATTACCAAAATGTTAAAACATATTACAAGTAAACTAGGGAATTGCTAATTCTACATGTAAAAATGCTTGTGGGGTATATTTGAATAATTACAAATAAATTTCGGGTGTAGTCTCCACCCCAGTTGGTGTTTCACAACAGGCGTGACAGCTTGATCGTCAGATGGGCGCCTGTCACGCCCTGCCCAAAACACAAACTTCACTTAATTTCAACATAAGCATGACTTAAAGAAAAGTCAGCAAAAATTAAATTTCAAGCGTATAGCTCAACGAGTCTTGGGATGAAGACGTTGCGTTGAAGATTCAAATAGAATCAAAAAAGATGTTAAAACCCGTGACTTGGTGTGCATTTAATTACCAAAATGTTAAAACATATTACAAGTAAACTAGCGAATTGCTAATTTTACATGTAAAAATGCTGGTGCGGTGTATTCCAATAATTACAAATAAATTGTGGGTGTAGTCTCCACCCCAATTGGTGTTTCACAACAGGCGTGACAGTTTGATCGTCAGTTGGGCAACTGTCACGCCCTGCCCAAAACACAAACTTCACTTAATTTCAACGCATGACTTAAAGAAAGGTCAGCAAAAATTAAATGTGAAGCTTATAGCTCAACGACTCTTCGGATGAAGACGTTGCGTTGAAGATTCAAATAGAATCAAAAAAGATGTTAAAACCCGTGACTTGGTGTGCATTTAATTTCCAAAATATTAAAACATTTTACAAGTAAACTAGCGAATTGCTAAATTTTAAATGTTAAAATGCTTGTGGGGTATATTTGAATAATTACAAATAAATTGCGGGAGTAGTCTCCACCCCAATTGGTGTTTCACAACAGGCGTGACAGTTTGATCGTCAGTTGGGCGCCTGTCACGCCCTGCCCAAAACACAAACTTCACTTAATTTACACAGATGACTTAAAGGAAATACAGCAAAAATTAAATGTGAAGCGTATAGCTCAACGAGTCTTTGGATAAAGACGTTGCGTTGAAGATTCAAATAGAATCAAAAAAGATGTTAAAACCCCTGAATTGGTGTGCATTAAATTTCCAAAATGTTCAAACATTTTACAAGTAAGCTAGCGAATTGCTAATTTTACATGTAAAAATGCTTGTGGGGTATATTTGAATAATTACAAATAAATTGCGGGAGTATTCTCCACCCCAGTTGGTGCTTCACAACAGGCGTGACAGTTTGATCGTCAGTTGGGCGCCTGTCACGCCCTACCCAAAGCACAGACTTCACTTAATTTCAACGCATGACTTAATGAAAACTCAGCAAAAATTAAATGTGAAGCGTATAGCTCAACGAGTACTCGGATGAAGACGTTGCGTAAGAGATTCAAATAGAATCAAAAAAGATGTTAAGACCCGTGACTTGGTGTGCTTTTAATTTCCAAAATGTTAAAACATTTTACAAGTAAACTAGCGAATTGCTAATTTTACATGTAAAAATGCTGGTGGGGTATATTTGAATAATTACAAATAAATTGCGGGAGTAGTCTCCACCCCAATTGGTGTTTCACAACAGGCGTGACAGTTTGATCATCAGTTGGGCGCCTGTCACGCCCTGCCCAAAACACAAACTTCACTTAATTTACACGGATGACTTAAAGGATATACAGCAAAAATTAAATGTGAAGCGTATAGCTCAACGAGTCTTTGGATAAAGACGTTGCGTTGAAGATTCAAATAAAATCAAAAAAGATGTTAAAACCCCTTAATTGGTGTGCATTTAATTTCCAAAATGTTAAAAAATATTACAAGTAAACTAGCGAATTGCTAATTTTACATGTAAAAATGCTAGTGGGGTAAATTTGAATAATTACAAATAAATTGCGGGAGTAGTCTCCACCACAATTGGTATTTCATAACTGGCGTGACAGTTTGATCGTCAGTTATGCGCCTGTCACGCCCTGCCCAAAACACAAACTTCACTTAATTTTACCGCATGATTTAAAGAAAAGTCAGCAAAAATTAAATGTGAAGCGAATAGCTCAACGAATCTTCGGATAAAGACGCTGCGTTGAAGATTCAAATAGAACCAAAAAAATGTTAAAACCCGTGACTTGGTGTGCATTTAATTTCCAAACCAACTAGCGAATTGCTAATTTTACATGTAAAAATACTGGTGGGGTATATTTGAGTAATTACAAATAAATTGCGGGAGTAGTCTCCACCCCAATTGGTGTTTCACAACAGGCGTGACAGTTTGATCATCAGTTGAGCGCCTGTCACGCCCTGCTCAAAACACAAACTTCACTTAATTTCAACGCATGACTTAAAGGAAAGTCAGCAAAAGTTAAATGTGAAGCGTATAGCTCAACGAGCTTTCGGATGAAAACGTTGCGATAAAGATTCAAATAGAATCAAAAAAGATGTTAGAACCCGTGACTTTGTGTGCATTTAACTTCCAAAATGTTAAAACATTTTACAAGTAAACTAGCGAATTGCTAATTTTTCATGTAAAAATGCTTGTGGGGCATATTTGAATAATTACAAATAAATTGCGGAAGTAGTCTCCACCAAAATTGGTGTTTCACTACAGGCGTGACAGTTTGATCGTCTGTTGGTCGCCTGTCACGCCCTGCCCAAAACACAAACTTCACTTAATTTCAACGAATGACTTAAAGAAAAGTCAGCAAAAATTAAATGTGAAGCGTGTAGCTTAACGAGTCTTCGGATAAAGACGTTGCGTTGAAGATTCAAATAGAATCAAAAAAGATGTTGAACCCGTGACTTGGTGTGCATTTAATTTCCAAAATGTTAAAACATTTTACATGAAACTAACGAAATGCTAATTTTACATGTAAAAATGCTTGTAGGGTATATTTGAATAATTATAAATAAATTGCGGGAGTAGTCTCCACCCCAATTGGTGTTTCACAACAGGCGTGACAGTTTGATCGTCAGTTGGGCGCCTGTCACGCCCTGCCCAAAACACAAACTTCACTTAATTTCAACATAAGCATGACTTAAAGAAAAGTCAGCGAAAATCAAATGTGAAGCGTATAGCTCAACGAGTCTTCAGATGAAGACGTTGCGTTGAAGATTCAAATAGAATCAAAAAAGATGTTAAAACCCGTGACTTGGTGTGCATTTGATTTTCAAAATGTTAAAACATTTTACAAGTAAACTAGCGAATTGCTAATTTTACATGTAAAAATGCTTGTGGGGTGTATTTGAATAATTACAATTAAATTGCGCGAGTAGTCTCTACCCCAATTGATGTTTCACCACAGGCGTGACAGTTTGATCGTCATTTGGGGGCGCCTGTCACGCCCTGCCCAAAACACAAACTTCACTTAATTTCAACATAAGCATGACTTAAAGAAAAGTCAGCAAAAATTAAATGTGAAGCGTATACGTGACTTGGTGTGCATTTAATTTCCAAAATGTTAAAACATTTTACAAGTAAACTAGCGAATTGCTATAATTTTACATGTAAAAATGCTTGTGGGGTATATTTGAATAATTACAAATAAATTGCGGGAGTAGTCTCCACCCCAATTGGTGTTTCACAACAGGCGTGACAGTTTGATCGTCAGTTGGGCGCCTGTCACGCCCTTCGCAAAACACAAACTTCACTTAATTTCAACATAAGCATGACTTAAAGAAAAGTCAGCAAAAATTAAATGTGAAGCGTATAGCTCAACGAGTCTTCGCATGAAAACGTTGCGTTGAAGATTCAAATAGAATCAAAAAAGATGTTAGAACCCGTGACTTTGTGTGCATTTAACTTCCAAAATGTTAAAACATTTTACAAGTAAACTAGCGAATTGCTAATTTTTCATGTAAAAATGCTTGTGGGGCATATTTGAATAATTACAAATAAATTGCGGGAGTAGTCTCCACCCCAATTGGTGTTTCACAACAGGCGTGACAGTTTGATCGTCTGTTGGGCGCCTGTCACGCCCTGCCCATAACACAAACTTCACTTAATTTCAACGCATGACTTAAAGAAAAGTCAGCAAAAATTAAATGGGAAGCGTATAGCTTAACGAGTCTTCGGATGAAGACGTTGCGTTGAAGATTTAAATAGAATCAAAAAAGATGTTGAAACCCGTGACTTGGTGTGCATTTAATTTCCAAAATATTAAAACATTTTACAAGAAACTAACGAATTGCTAATTTTACATGTAAAAATGCTTGTGGGATATATTTGAATAATTACAAATAAATTGCGGGAGTAGTCTCCACCCCAATTGGTGTTTTACAACAGGCGTGACAGTTTGATCGTCAGTTGGGCGCCTGTCACGCCCTGCCCAAAACACAAACTTCACTTAATTTACACGCATGACTTAAAGGAAAGACAGCAAAAATTAAATGTGAAGCGTATAGCTCAACGGGTCTTTGGATAAAGACGTTGCGTTGAAGATTCAAATAGAATCAAAAAAGATCTTAAAACCCGTGACTTGGTGTGCATTTAATTTCCAAAATGTTAAAACATTTTACAAGTAAACTAGCGAATTGCTACTATTTTACATGTAAAATTGCTTGTGGGGTATATTTGAATAATTACAAATAAATTGCAGGAGTAGTCTTAACCCCAATTGGTGTTTCACAACAGGCGTGACAGTTTGATCGTCAGTTGGGCGCCTGTCACGCCCTGCTCAAAACACAAACTTCACTTAATTTCAACATAAGCATGACTTAAAGAAAAGTCTGCAAAAATTAAATGTGAAGCGTATAGCTCAACGAGTCTTCGGATGAAGACGTTGCCTTGAAGATTCAAATAGAATCAAAAAAATGTTAAAACCCGTGACTTGGTGTGCATTTAATTTCCAAAATGTTAAAACATATTACAAGTAAACTAGCGAATTGCTAATTTTACATGTAAAAATGCTTGTGGGATATATTTGAATAATTACAAATAAATTGCGGGAGTAGTCTCTACCCCAATTGATGTTTCACCACAGGCGTGACAGTTTGATCGTCTATTGGGGGCGCCTGTCACGCCCTGCCCAAAACACAAACTTAACTTAATTTCAACATAAGCATGACTTAAAGAAAAGTCAGCGAAAATTAAATGTGAAGCGTATAGCTCAACGAGTCTTCGGATGAAGACGTTGCGTTGAAGATTCAAATAGAATCAAAAAAGATGTTGAAACCCGTGACTTGGTGTGCATTTAATTTCCAAAATGTTAAAACATTTTTCACTCAAGTGCAACAAAGCAGCCGGAGCAGACGGCCTAGCTGCCGAACTTTTTAAATCCGCTGGCGATGAGCTGGTTAGGAGCATGCACCAGCTCATCTGCAAGATATGGTCGGAAGAAAGCATGCCCGACGAATGGAACCTCAGCATTGTTTGCCCGATCCTGAAGAAAGGAGACCCTCTGAGTTGTGCCAACTACAGAGGCATAAGTCTTCTTAACATCGCATACAAGATCTTTTCTGCTGTACTGTGTGAACGCCTGAAGCCGTTTGTCAACAATCTGATAGGCACATATCAGTGTGGCTTTAGGCCAGGAAAGTCCACCATCGATCAAATATTCACACTGCGGCAGATCTTGGAGAAAACCCAGGAATTCCAAATCGATACACACCACCTCTTCATCGATTTCAAGGCCGCGTATGACAGCATCTATAGAGACGAGCTATATAGCACAATGTCTAGTTTTGGCATCCCTGCCAAACTCGTCAGTCTGTGCAGGATGACGATGGAAAACTCACGCTGTTCCGTCAAGGTCGGCAAAGACCTCACCGACCCCTTTGATGTCAAAAAAGGATTTAGACAAGGCGACGCGCTGTCATGCGACTTCTTTAACATCATACTTGAGAGAATTGTGCAGAACTCTCGCGCCAACACCAGAGGTACAATCTTTCAAAAGTCCATTCAACTACTTGCATACGCAGACGACATTACATAATCGGTAGAACAAAGCGTGATGTCAGTGAAGCCTTCGTGAGTATTGGGACGGAAGCGGCGAACATGGGTTTAGCAGTCAATGAGGGCAAAACCAAGTATATGCTGTCATCAAGAAAAGACACCCAACACCGACGTCTTGGACAAAACATCACCATCGACAGCTATAACTTTGAGGTAGTTAGGGACTTTGTCTACCTGGGTTCCGCTATCAATTCAGACAATGACACCAGCGCTGAAATCAAACGAAGGATAACTCTTGCCAATCCCTGTTTCTTTGGGCTAAGAAGGCAATTGAGTAGCAAAGCCCTCTCTCGAGCAACTAAAGTGTCCATGTATAAGACCCTCATCATCCCAGTCCTGCTGTACGGTGCAGAAGCATGGACCCTGTCAAAGGGGGATGAAAACACTTTAGGCTGCTTCGAGAGGAAAATTCTTCGGACGATTTACGGTCCCGTCTGCATGGACGGAGAGTGGAGGAGGAGATATAACATCGAACTGTACGGGCTGTACAGCGATACCGACCTAGCCAAAAGAGTCAAAACACAACGTCTACGATGGCTGGGTCATCTAGAGCGGATGGACACCAACGCCCCGGCCCGGAAAATCTTCGAATCCACATCGCAGGGACGACGCGGTAGAGGAGCACCGAGACTCAGGTGGCGCACGCAAGTGGAAGGAGACCTCAGCCAACTTCGCGTGCGAAACTGGAGACGGCTAGCTAGAGACAGAGCTGGCTGGCGAAGCTTGTTGGCTGAGGCCCAGGTCCACCCCGGACTGTAGCGCCACCTTAAGTAAGTAAGTAAGTAAGTAAGTAAAACATTTTACAAGTAAACTAGCGAATTGCTATAATTTTACATGAAAAAATGCTTGTGGGGTATATTTGAATAATTACAAATAAATTGCGGGAGTAGTCTCCACCCCAATTGGTGTTTCACAACAGGCGTGACAGTTTGATCGTCGGTTGGGCGCCTGTCACGCCCTGCCCAAAACACAAACTTCACTTAATTTCAACATAAGCATGACTTAAAGAAAAGTCAGCAAAAATTAAATGTGAAGCGTATAGCTCAACGAGTCTTCGGATAAAGACGCTGCGTTGAAGATTCAAATAGAATCAAAAAAGATGTTAAAACCCGTAACTTGGTGTGCATTTAATTTCCAAAATGTTAAAACATTTTACAAGTAAACTAGCGAATTGCTATAATTTTACATGTAAAAATGCTCGTGGGGTATATTTGAATAATTACAAATAAATTGCGGGAGTAGTCTCCACCCCAATTGGTGTCTTACAACAGGCGCGACAGTTTGATCGTCAGTTGGGCTTCTGTCACGCCCTGCCCAAAACACAAACTTCACTTAATTTCAACGCATGACTTAAAGGAAAGTCAGCAAAAATTAAATGTGAAGCGTATAGCTCAACGAGTCTTCGGATAAAGACGCTGCGTTGAAGATTCAAATAGAATCAAAAAAGATTTTAAAACCCGTGACTTGGTGTGCATTTAGTTTCCAAAATGTTAAAACATTTTACAAGTAAACTAGCGAATTGTTAATTTTAATTTTAATAAATTGCGGGAGTAGTCTCCACCCCAATTCGTGTTTCACAACACGCGTGACAGTTTAATCGTTAGTTGGGCGCCTGTCACGCCCTGCGCAAAACACAAACTTCACTTAATTTACACGCATGACTTAAAGGAAAGACAGCAAAAGAAAAGTCAGCAAAATTTAAATGTGAAGCGTATAGCTCAACGAGTCTTCGGATGAAGACGTTGCGTTGAAGATTCAAAAAAGATGTTAAAACCCGTGACTTGGAGTGCATTTAATTTCCAAAATGTTAAAACATATTACAAGTAAACTAGCGAATTGCTAATTTTACATGTAAAAATGCTTGTGGGGTATTTTGAATAATTACAAATAAATTGCGAGAGTAGTCTCCACCCCAATTGGTGTTTCACAACAGGCGTGACAGTTTGATTGTCAGTTGGGCGCCTGTCACGCCCTGCCCAAAACACAAACTTCACTTAATTTACACGCATGACTTAAAGGAAAGACAGCAAATATTAAATGTGAAGCGTATAGCTCAACGAGTCTTTGGATAAAGACGTTGCGTTGAAGATTCAAATAGAATCAAAAAAGATGTTAAAACCCCTGAATTGGTGTGCATAAAATTTCCAAAATGTTAAAACATATTACAAGTAAACTAGCGAATTGCTAATTTTACATGTAAAAATGCTTGTGGGGTATATTTGAATAATTACAAATAAATTGCGGGAGTAGTCTCCACCCCAATTGGTGTTTCAGAACAGGCGTGACAGTTTGGTCGTCAGTTAGGCTTCTGTCACGCCCTGCCCAAAACACAAACTTCACTTAATTTACACGCATGACTTAAAGGAAAGACAGCAAATATTAAATGTGAAGCGTATAGCTCAACGAGTCTTTGGATAAAGACGCTGCGTTGAAGATTCAAATAGAACCAAAAAAGATGTTAAAACCCGTGACTTGGTGTGCATTTAACTTCCAAAATTTTAAAACATTTTACAAATAAACTAGCGAATTGCTAATTTTTCATGTAAAAATGCTTGTGGGGCATATTTGAATAATTACAAATAAATTGCGGGAGTAGTCTCCACCAAAATTGGTGTTTCACAACAGGCGTGACAGTTTGATCGTCTGTTGGGCGCCTGTCACGCCCTGCCCAAACACAAACTTCACTTAATTTCAACGCATGACTTAAAGAAAGGTCAACAAAAATTAAATGTGAAGCGTATAGCTTAACGAGTCTTCGGATGAAGACGTTGCGCTGAAGATTCAAATAGAATCAAAAAAGATGTTGAAACCCGTGACTTGGTGTGCATTTAATTTCCAAAATGTTAAAACATTTTACAAGAAACTAGCGAATTGCTAATTTTACATGTAAAAATGCTTGTGGGGTATATTTGAATATTTACAAATAAATTGCGGGAGTAGTCTCCACCCCAATTGGTGTTTCACAACAGGCGTGACAGTTTGATCGTCAGTTGGGCGCCTGTCACGCCCTGCCCAAAACACAAACTTCACTTAATTTACACGCATGACTTAAAGGAAAGGCAGCAAAAATTAAATGTGAAGCGTATAGCTCAACGAGTCTTTGGATAAAGACGTTGCGTTGAAGATTCAAATAGAATCAAAAAAGATGTTAAAACCCGTGACTTGGTGTGCATTTAATTTCCAAAATGTTAAAACATTTTACAAGTAAACTAGCGAATTGCTTTAATTTTACATGTAAAAATGCTTGTGGGGTATATTTGAATAATTATAAAAAAATTGCGGGAGTAGTCTCCACCCCAATTGGTGTTTTACAACAGGCGTGACAGTTTGATCGTCAGTTGGGCGCCTGTCACGCCCTGCTCAAAACACAAACTTCACTTAATTTTAACATAAGCATGACTTAAAGAAAAGTCAGCAAAAAATAAATGTGAAGCGTATAGCTCAACGAGTCTTCGGATGAAGACGTTGCCTTGAAGATTCAAATAGAATCAAAAAAGATGTTAAAACCCGTGACTTGGAGTGCATTTAATTTCCAAAATGTTTAAACATATTACAAGTAAACTAGCGAATTGCTAATTTTACATGTAAAAATGCTTGTGGGGTATATTTGAATAATTACAAATAAATTGCGGGATAGTCTCTAACCCAATTGATGTTTCACCACAGGCGTGACAGTTTGATCGTCATTTGGGGGCGCCTGTCACGCCCTGCCCAAAACACAAACTTCACTTAATTTCAACATAAGCATGACTTAAAGAAAAGTCAGCAAAAATTAAATGTGAAGCGTATAGCTAAACGAGTCTTCGGATGAAGACGTTGCGTTGAAGATTCAAATAGAATCAAAGAAGATGTTGAAACCCGTGACTTGGTGTGCATTTAATTTCCAAAATGTTAAAACATTTTACAAGTAAACTAGCGATTTGCTATAATTTTACATGTAAAAATGCTTGTGGGGTATATTTGAATAGTTACAAATAAATTGCGGGAGTAGTCTCCACCCCAATTGGTGTTTTACAACAGGCGTGACAGTTTGATCGTCCGTTGGGCGCCTGTCACGCCCTGCTCAAAGCACAAACTTCACTTAATTTCAACGCATGACTTAAAGAAAAGTCAGCAAAAATTAAATGTGAAGCGTATAGCTCAACGAGTCTTCGGATGAAGACGTTGCGTTGAAGACTCAAATAGAATAAAAAAACTTGTTAAAACCCGTGACTTGGTGTGCATTTAATTTCCAAAATGTTAAAACATTTTACAAGTAAACTAGCGAATTGCTTTAATTTTACATGTAAAAATGCTTGTGGGGTATATTTGAATAATTATAAAAAAATTGCGGGAGTAGTCTCCACCCCAATTGGTGTTTTTCAAAACAGGCGTGACAGTTTGATCGTCAGTTGGGCGCCTGTCACGCCCTGCTCAAAACACAAACTTCACTTAATTTCAACATAAGCATGACTTAAAGAAAAGTCAGCAAAAAATAAATGTGAAGCGTATAGCTCAACGAGTCTTCGGATGAAGACGTTGCCTTGAAGATTCAAATAGAATCAAAAAAGATGTTAAAACCCGTGACTTGGAGTGCATTTAATTTCCAAAATGTTTAAACATATTACAAGTAAACTAGCGAATTGCTAATTTTACATGTAAAAATGCTTGTGGGGTATATTTGAATAATTACAAATAAATTGCGGGATAGTCTCTAACCCAATTGTTGTTTCACCACAGGCGTGACAGTTTGATCGTCATTTGGGGGCGCCTGTCACGCCCTGCCCAAAACACAAACTTCACTTAATTTCAACATAAGCATGACTTAAAGAAAAGTCAGCAAAAATTAAATGTGAAGCGTATAGCTAAACGAGTCTTCGGATGAAGACGTTGCGTTGAAGATTCAAATAGAATCAAAGAAGATGTTGAAACCCGTGACTTGGTGTGCATTTAATTTCCAAAATGTTAAAACATTTTACAAGTAAACTAGCGAATTGCTATAATTTTACATGTAAAAATGCTTGTGGGGTATATTTGAATAATTACAAATAAATTGCGGGAGTAGTCTCCACCCCAATTGGTGTTTTACAACAGGTGTGACAGTTTGATCGTAAGTTGGGCGCCTGTCACGCCCTGCTCAAAACACAAACTTCACTAAATTTCAACATAAGCATGACTTAAAGAAAAGTCAGCAAAAATTAAATGTGAAGCGTATAACTCAACGAGTCTTCGGATGAAGACTTTGCGTTGAAGATCCAAATAGAATCAAAAAAGATGTTAAAACCCGTGACTTGGAGTGCATTTAATTACCAAAATGTTAAAACATATTACAAGTAAACTAGCGAATTGCTAATTTTACATGTAAAAATGCTTGTGGGGTACATTTGAATAATTACAAATGAATTGCGGGAGAAGTCTCCACCCCAACTAGTGTTTCACAACAGGCGTGACAGTTTGATCGTCAGTTGGGCGCCTGTCACGCCCTGCCCAAAACAAAAACTTCACTTAATTTCAACGCATGACTTAAAGAAAGGTCAGCAAAAATTAAATGTGAAGCGTATAGCTCAACGAGTCTTCGGATAAAGACGCTGCGTTGAAGATTCAAATAGAATCAAAAAAGATGTTAAAACCCGTGACTTAGTGTGCAATTAGTTTCCAAAATGTTAAAACATTTTACAAGTAAACTAGCGAATTGCTAATTTTACATGTAAAAGTGCTTCGAATAATTACAAATAAATTGTGGGTGTAGTCTTCACCCCAATTGGTGTTTCACAACATCCGTGACAGTTTGATCGTCAGTTGGGCAACTGTCACGCCCTGCCCAAAACACAAACTTCACTTAATTTCAACGCATGACTTAAAGAAAGGTCAGCAAAAATTAAATGTGAAGCTTATAGCTCAACGACTCTTCGGATGAAGACGTTGCGTTGAAGATTCAAATAGAATCAAAAAAGATGTTAAAACCCATGACTTGGTGTGCATTTAATTTCCAAAATATTAAAACATTTTACAAGTAAACTAGCGAATTGCTATAATCTAACATGAATTGCTATAATTTAATGTAAAAATGCTTGTGGGGTATATTTGAATAATTACAAATAAATTGCGGGAGTAGTCTCCACCTCAATTGGTGTTTCACAACAGGCGTGACAGTTTGATCGTCAGTTGGGCGCCTGTCACGCCCTGCCCAAAACACAAACTTCACTTAATTTCAACATAAGCATGACTTAAAGAAAAGTCAGCAAAAATTAAATGTGAAGCGTATAGCTCAACGAGTCTTTGGATAAAGACGTTGTGTTGAAGATTCAAATAGAATCAAAAAAGATGTTAAAACCCCTGAATTGGTGTGCATTAAATTTCCAAAATGTTCAAACATTTTACAAGTAAACTAGCGAATTGCTAATTTTACATGTAAAAATGCTTGTGGGGTATATTTGAATAATTACAAATAAATTGAGGGAGTAGTCTCCACTCTAGTTGGTGTTTCACAACAGGCGTCACAGTTTGATCGTCAGTTGGGCGCCTGTCACACCCTGCCCAAAGCACAAACTTCACTTAATTTCAATGCATGACTTAAAGAAAGGTCAGCAAAAATTAAATGTGAAGCGTATAGCTCAACGGGTCTTCGGATGAAGACGTTGCGTTGAAGATTCAAATAGAATCAAAAAAGATGTTGAAACCCGTGACTTGGTGTGCATTTAATTTCCAAAATGTTAAAACATTTTACAAGTTAACTAGCGAATTGCTATAATTTTACATGTAAGAATGCTTGTGGGATATATTTGAATAATTACAAATAAATTGCGGGAGTAGTCTCCACCCCAATTGGTGTCTTACAACAGGCGCGACAGTTTGATCGTCAGTTGGGCGCCTGTCACGCCCTGCTCAAAACACAAACTTCACTTAATTTCAACATAAGCATGACTTAAAGAAAAGTCAGCAAAAATTAAATGTGAAGCGTATAGCTCAACGAGTCTTCGGATGAAGACGTTGCGTTGAAGATTCAAAAAGAATCAAAAAAGATTTTAAAACCCGTGACTTGGAGTGCATTTAATTTCCAAAATGTTAAAACATATTACAAGTAAACTAGCGAATTGCTAATTTTACATGTAAAAATGCTTGTGGGGTACATTTGAATAATTACAAATGAATGGCGGGAGAAGTCTCCACCCCAACTAGTGTTTCACAACAGGCGTGACAGTTTGATCGTCAGTTGGGCGCCTGTCACGCCCTGCCCAAAACAAAAACTTCACTTAATTTCACGCATGACTTAAAGAAAGGTCAGCAAAAATTAAATGTGAAGCGTATAGCTCAACGAGTCTTCGGATAAAGACGCTGCGTTGAAGATTCAAATAGAATCAAAAAAGATGTTAAAACCCGTGACTTAGTGTGCAATTAGTTTCCAAAATGTTAAAACATTTTACAAGTAAACTAGCGAATTGCTAATTTTACATGTAAAAGTGCTTCGAATAATTACAAATAAATTGTGGGTGTAGTCTTCACCCCAATTGGTGTTTCACAACATCCGTGACAGTTTGATCGTCAGTTGGGCGCCTGTCACGCCCTGCTCAAAACACAAACTTCACTAAATTTCAACATAAGCATGACTTAAAGAAAAGTCAGCAAAAATTAAATGTGAAGCGTATAACTCAACGAGTCTTCGGATGAAGACTTTGCGTTGAAGATCCAAATAGAATCAAAAAAGATGTTAAAACCCGTGACTTGGAGTGCATTTAATTACCAAAATGTTAAAACATATTACAAGTAAACTAGCGAATTGCTAATTTTACATGTAAAAATGCTTGTGGGGTACATTTGAATAATTACAAATGAATTGCGGGAGAAGTCTCCACTCCAACTAGTGTTTCACAACAGGCGTGACAGTTTGATCGTCAGTTGGGCGCCTGTCACGCCCTGCCCAAAACAAAAACTTCACTTAATTTCAACGCATGACTTAAAGAAAGGTCAGCAAAAATTAAATGTGAAGCGTATAGCTCAACGAGTCTTCGGATAAAGACGCTGCGTTGAAGATTCAAATAGAATCAAAAAAGATGTTAAAACCCGTGACTTAGTGTGCAATTAGTTTCCAAAATGTTAAAACATTTTACAAGTAAACTAGCGAATTGCTAATTTTACATGTAAAAGTGCTTCGAATAATTACAAATAAATTGTGGGTGTAGTCTTCACCCCAATTGGTGTTTCACAACATCCGTGACAGTTTGATCGTCAGTTGGGCAACTGTCACGCCCTGCCCAAAACACAAACTTCACTTAATTTCAACGCATGACTTAAAGAAAGGTCAGCAAAAATTAAATGTGAAGCTTATAGCTCAACGACTCTTCGGATGAAGACGTTGCGTTGAAGATTCAAATAGAATCAAAAAAGATGTTAAAACCCATGACTTGGTGTGCATTTAATTTCCAAAATATTAAAACATTT
Organism: Neoascia interrupta; assembly: GCA_947623515.1. NCBI lineage: Eukaryota > Metazoa > Arthropoda > Insecta > Diptera > Syrphidae > Neoascia > Neoascia interrupta. Next base: position 13,005,703 of record OX392465.1, read on the forward strand.
TACAAGTAAACTAGCGAATTGCTATAATCTAACATGAATTGCTATAATTTAATGTAAAAATGCTTGTGGGGTATATTTGAATAATTACAAATAAATTGCGGGAGTAGTCTCCACCTCAATTGGTGTTTCACAACAGGCGTGACAGTTTGATCGTCAGTTGGGCGCCTGTCACGCCCTGCCCAAAACACAAACTTCACTTAATTTCAACATAAGCATGACTTAAAGAAAAGTCAGCAAAAATTAAATGTGAAGCGTATAGCTCAACGAGTCTTTGGATAAAGACGTTGTGTTGAAGATTCAAATAGAATCAAAAAAGATGTTAAAACCCCTGAATTGGTGTGCATTAAATTTCCAAAATGTTCAAACATTTTACAAGTAAACTAGCGAATTGCTAATTTTACATGTAAAAATGCTTGTGGGGTATATTTGAATAATTACAAATAAATTGAGGGAGTAGTCTCCACTCTAGTTGGTGTTTCACAACAGGCGTCACAGTTTGATCGTCAGTTGGGCGCCTGTCACACCCTGCCCAAAGCACAAACTTCACTTAATTTCAACGCATGACTTAAAGAAAGGTCAGCAAAAATTAAATGTGAAGCGTATAGCTCAACGGGTCTTCGGATGAAGACGTTGCGTTGAAGATTCAAATAGAATCAAAAAAGATGTTGAAACCCGTGACTTGGTGTGCATTTAATTTCCAAAATGTTAAAACATTTTACAAGTTAACTAGCGAATTGCTATAATTTTACATGTAAGAATGCTTGTGGGATATATTTGAATAATTACAAATAAATTGCGGGAGTAGTCTCCACCCCAATTGGTGTCTTACAACAGGCGCGACAGTTTGATCGTCAGTTGGGCGCCTGTCACGCCCTGCTCAAAACACAAACTTCACTTAATTTCAACATAAGCATGACTTAAAGAAAAGTCAGCAAAAATTAAATGTGAAGCGTATAGCTCAACGAGTCTTCGGATGAAGACGTTGCGTTGAAGTTTCAAAAAGAATCAAAAAAGATTTTAAAACCCGTGACTTGGAGTGCATTTAATTTCCAAAATGTTAAAACATATTACAAGTAAACTAGCGAATTGCTAATTTTACATGTAAAAATGCTTGTGGGGTACATTTGAATAATTACAAATGAATGGCGGGAGAAGTCTCCACCCCAACTAGTGTTTCACAACAGGCGTGACAGTTTGATCGTCAGTTGGGCGCCTGTCACGCCCTGCCCAAAACAAAAACTTCACTTAATTTCACGCATGACTTAAAGAAAGGTCAGCAAAAATTAAATGTGAAGCGTATAGCTCAACGAGTCTTCGGATAAAGACGCTGCGTTGAAGATTCAAATAGAATCAAAAAAGATGTTAAAACCCGTGACTTAGTGTGCAATTAGTTTCCAAAATGTTAAAACATTTTACAAGTAAACTAGCGAATTGCTAATTTTACATGTAAAAGTGCTTCGAATAATTACAAATAAATTGTGGGTGTAGTCTTCACCCCAATTGGTGTTTCACAACATCCGTGACAGTTTGATCGTCAGTTGGGCGCCTGTCACGCCCTGCTCAAAACACAAACTTCACTAAATTTCAACATAAGCATGACTTAAAGAAAAGTCAGCAAAAATTAAATGTGAAGCGTATAACTCAACGAGTCTTCGGATGAAGACTTTGCGTTGAAGATCCAAATAGAATCAAAAAAGATGTTAAAACCCGTGACTTGGAGTGCATTTAATTACCAAAATGTTAAAACATATTACAAGTAAACTAGCGAATTGCTAATTTTACATGTAAAAATGCTTGTGGGGTACATTTGAATAATTACAAATGAATTGCGGGAGAAGTCTCCACTCCAACTAGTGTTTCACAACAGGCGTGACAGTTTGATCGTCAGTTGGGCGCCTGTCACGCCCTGCCCAAAACAAAAACTTCACTTAATTTCAACGCATGACTTAAAGAAAGGTCAGCAAAAATTAAATGTGAAGCGTATAGCTCAACGAGTCTTCGGATAAAGACGCTGCGTTGAAGATTCAAATAGAATCAAAAAAGATGTTAAAACCCGTGACTTAGTGTGCAATTAGTTTCCAAAATGTTAAAACATTTTACAAGTAAACTAGCGAATTGCTAATTTTACATGTAAAAGTGCTTCGAATAATTACAAATAAATTGTGGGTGTAGTCTTCACCCCAATTGGTGTTTCACAACATCCGTGACAGTTTGATCGTCAGTTGGGCAACTGTCACGCCCTGCCCAAAACACAAACTTCACTTAATTTCAACGCATGACTTAAAGAAAGGTCAGCAAAAATTAAATGTGAAGCTTATAGCTCAACGACTCTTCGGATGAAGACGTTGCGTTGAAGATTCAAATAGAATCAAAAAAGATGTTAAAACCCATGACTTGGTGTGCATTTAATTTCCAAAATATTAAAACATTTTACAAGTAAACTAGCGAATTGCTATAATCTAACATGAATTGCTATAATTTAATGTAAAAATGCTTGTGGGGTATATTTGAATAATTACAAATAAATTGAGGGAGTAGTCTCCACTCTAGTTGGTGTTTCACAACAGGCGTCACAGTTTGATCGTCAGTTGGGCGCCTGTCACACCCTGCCCAAAGCACAAGCTTCACTTAATTTCAACGCATGACTTAAAGAAAGGTCAGCAAAAATTAAATGTGAAGCGTATAGCTCAACGGGTCTTCGGATGAAGACGTTGCGTTGAAGATTCAAATAGAATCAAAAAAGATGTTGAAACCCGTGACTTGGTGTGCATTTAATTTCCAAAATGTTAAAACATTTTACAAGTTAACTAGCGAATTGCTATAATTTTACATGTAAGAATGCTTGTGGGATATATTTGAATAATTACAAATAAATTGCGGGAGTAGTCTCCACCCCAATTGGTGTCTTACAACAGGCGCGACAGTTTGATCGTCAGTTGGGCGCCTGTCACGCCCTGCTCAAAACACAAACTTCACTTAATTTCAACATAAGCATGACTTAAAGAAAAGTCAGCAAAAATTAAATGTGAAGCGTATAGCTCAACGAGTCTTCGGATGAAGACGTTGCGTTGAAGATTCAAAAAGAATCAAAAAAGATTTTAAAACCCGTGACTTGGAGTGCATTTAATTTCCAAAATGTTAAAACATATTACAAGTAAACTAGCGAATTGCTAATTTTACATGTAAAAATGCTTGTGGGGTACATTTGAATAATTACAAATGAATTGCGGGAGAAGTCTCCACCCCAACTAGTGTTTCACAACAGGCGTGACAGTTTGATCGTCAGTTGGGCGCCTGTCACGCCCTGCCCAAAACAAAAACTTCACTTAATTTCACGCATGACTTAAAGAAAGGTCAGCAAAAATTAAATGTGAAGCGTATAGCTCAACGAGTCTTCGGATAAAGACGCTGCGTTGAAGATTCAAATAGAATCAAAAAAGATGTTAAAACCCGTGACTTAGTGTGCAATTAGTTTCCAAAATGTTAAAACATTTTACAAGTTAACTAGCGAATTGCTAATTTTACATGTAAAAGTGCTTCGAATAATTACAAATAAATTGTGGGTGTAGTCTTCACCCCAATTGGTGTTTCACAACATCCGTGACAGTTTGATCGTCAGTTGGGCAACTGTCACGCCCTGCCCAAAACACAAACTTCACTTAATTTCAACGCATGACTTAAAGAAAGGTCAGCAAAAATTAAATGTGAAGCTTATAGCTCAACGACTCTTCGGATGAAGACGTTGCGTTGAAGATTCAAATAGAATCAAAAAAGATGTTAAAACCCATGACTTGGTGTGCATTTAATTTCCAAAATATTAAAACATTTTACAAGTAAACTAGCGAATTGCTATAATTTAACATGAATTGCTATAATTTAATGTAAAAATGCTTGTGGGGTATATTTGAATAATTACAAATAAATTGCGGGAGTAGTCTCCACCCCAATTGGTGTTTCACAACAGGCGTGACAGTTTGATCGTCAGTTGGGCGCCTGTCACGCCCTGCCCAAAACACAAACTTCACTTAATTTCAACGCATGACTTAAAGAAAGGTCAGCAAAAATTAAATGTGAAGCTTATAGCTCAACGACTCTTCGGATGAAGACGTTGCGTTGAAGATTCAAATAGAATCAAAAAAGATGTTAAAACCCATGACTTGGTGTGCATTTAATTTCCAAAATATTAAAACATTTTACAAGTAAACTAGCGAATTGCTATAATTTAACATGAATTGCTATAATTTAATGTAAAAATGCTTGTGGGGTATATTTGAATAATTACAAATAAATTGCGGGAGTAGTCTCCACCTCAATTGGTGTTTCACAACAGGCGTGACAGTTTGATCGTCAGTTGGGCGCCTGTCACGCCCTGCCCAAAACACAAACTTCACTTAATTTCAACATAAGCATGACTTAAAGAAAAGTCAGCAAAAATTAAATGTGAAGCGTATAGCTCAACGAGTCTTTGGATAAAGACGTTGCGTTGAAGATTCAAATAGAATCAAAAAAGATGTTAAAACCCCTGAATTGGTGTGCATTAAATTTCCAAAATGTTCAAACATTTTACAAGTAAACTAGCGAATTGCTAATTTTACATGTAAAACTGCTTGTGGGGTATATTTGAATAATTACAAATAAATTGAGGGAGTAGTCTCCACCCTAGTTGGTGTTTCACAACAGGCGTCACAGTTTGATCGTCAGTTGGGCGCCTGTCACACCCTGCCCAAAGCACAAACTTCACTTAATTTCAACGCATGACTTAAAGAAAGGTCAGCAAAAATTAAATGTGAAGCGTATAGCTCAACGGGTCTTCGGATGAAGACGTTGCGTTGAAGATTCAAATAGAATCAAAAAAGATGTTGAAACCCGTGACTTGGTGTGCATTTAATTTCCAAAATGTTAAAACATTTTACAAGTTAACTAGCGAATTGCTATAATTTTACATGTAAAAATGCTTGTGGGATATATTTGAATAATTACAAATAAATTGCGGGAGTAGTCTCCACCCCAATTGGTGTCTTACAACAGGCGCGACAGTTTGATCGTCAGTTGGGCGCCTGTCACGCCCTGCTCAAAACACAAACTTCACTTAATTTCAACATAAGCATGACTTAAAGAAAAGTCAGCAAAAATTAAATGTGAAGCGTATAGCTCAACGAGTCTTCGGATGAAGACGTTGCGTTGAAGATTCAAAAAGAATCAAAAAAGATGTTAAAACCCGTGACTTGGTGTGCATTTAGTTTCCAAAATGTTAAAACATTTTACAAGTAAACTAGCGAATTGCTAATTTTACATGTAAAATTGCTTCGAATAATTACAAATAAATTGTGGGTATAGTCTCCACCCCAATTGGTATTTCACAACAGGCGTGACAGTTTGATCGTCAGTTGGGCGCCTGTCACGCCCTGCCCAAAACACAAATTTCTCTTAATTTCAACATAAGCATGACTTAAAGAAAAGTCAGCAAAAATTAAATGTGAAGCGTATAGCTCAACGAGTCTTCGGATGAAAATGTTGCGTTGAAGATTCAAATAGAATCAAAAAAGATGTTAAAACCCGTGACTTGGAGTGCATTTAATTTCCAAAATGTTAAAACATATTACAAGTAAACTAGCGAATTGCTAATTTTACATGTAAAAATGCTTGTGGGGTATATTTGAATAACTAAAAATAAATTGCGGGAGTAGTCTCTACCCCAATTGGTGTTTCACAATAGGCGTGACAGTTTGATCGTCAGTTAGGCGCCTGTCACGCCCTGCCCAAAACACAAACTTCACTTAATTTACACGCATGACTTAAAGGAAAGACAGCAAAAATTAAATGTGAAGCGTATAGCTCAACGAGTCTTTGGATAAAGACGTTGCCTTGAAGATTCAAATAGAATCAAAAAAGATATTAAAACCCCTGAATTGGTGTGCATTAAATTTCCAAAATGTTCAAACATTTTACAAGTAAACTAGCGAATAGCTAATTTTACATGTAAAAATGCTAGTGGGGTATATTTGAATAATTACAAGTAAATTGCGGGAGTAGTCTCCACCCCAATTGGTATTTCACAACAGGCGTGACAGTTTGATCGTCAGTTGGGCGCCTGTCACGCCCTGCCCAAAACACAAACTTCACTTAATTTCACCGCATGATTTAAAGAAAAGTCAGCAAAAATTAAATATGAAGCGCATAGCTCAACGAGTCTTCGGATTAAGACGCTGCGTTGAAGATTCAAATAGAACCAAAAAAGGTGTTAAGACCCGTGACTTGGTGTGCATTTAATTTCCAAAATGTTAAAACATTTTACAAGTTAACTAGCGAATTGCTATAATTTTACATGTAAAAATGCTTGTGGGGTATATTTGAATAATTACAAATAAATTGCGGGAGTAGTCTCCACCCCAGTTGGTGTTTCACAACAGGCATGACAGTTTGATCGTCAGTTGGGCGCCTGTCACGCCCTGCCCAAAGTACAAACTTCACTTAATTTCAACGCATGACTTAATGAAAACTCAGCAAAAATTAAATGTGAAGCGTAAAGCTCAACGAGTCTTCGGATGAAGACGTTGCGTTGAAGATTCAGATAGAATCAAAAAAGATGTTAAAACCCGTGACTTGGTGTGCATTTAATTTCCAAAATGTTAAAACATATTACAAGTAAACTAGCGAATTGCTAATTTTACATGTAAAAATGCTAGTGGGGTATATTTGAATAATTACAAATAAATTGCGGGAGTAGTCTCCACCCCAATTGGTATTTCACAACAGGCGTGACAGTTTGATCGTCAGTTGGGCGCCTGTCACGCCCTGCCCAAAACACAAACTTCACTTAATTTCACCACATGATTTAAAGAAAAGTCAGCAAAAATTAAATATGAAGCGCATAGCTCAACGAGTCTTCGGATTAAGACGCTGCGTTGAAGATTCAAATAGAACCAAAAAAGGTGTTAAGACCCGTGACTTGGTGTGCATTTAATTTCCAAAATTTTAAAACATTTTACAAGTAAACTAGCGAATTGCTAATATAACATGTAAAAATGTTTGTGGGGTATATTTGAATAATTAGAAATAAATTGCGGGAGTAGTCTCTACCGAAATTTGTGTTTCACAACAGGCGTGACAGTTTGATCGTCGGTTGGGCACCTGTCACGCCCTGCCAAAAACACAAACTTCACTTAATTTCAACGCATGACTTAAAGAAAAGTCAGCAAAAATTAAATGTGAAGCGTATAGCTCAACGAGTCTTCGTATGAAGACGTTGCGCTAAAGATTCAAATAGAATCAAATAAGATGTTAAGACCCGTGACTTGGTGTGCATTTAATTTCCAAAATGTTAAAACATTTTACAAGTAAACTAGCGAATTGCTAATTTAACATGTAAAAATGTTTGTGGGGTATATTTGAATAATTAGAAACGTTGCGCTAAAGATTCAAATAGAATCAAATAAGATGTTAAGACCCGTGACTTGGTGTGCATTTAATTTCCAAAATGTTAAAACATTTTACAAGTAAACTAGCGAATTGCTAATTTAACATGTAAAAATGTTTGTGGGGTATATTTGAATAATTAGAAATAAATTGCGGGAGTAGTCTCCACCCCAATTTGTGTTTCACAACAGGCGCGACAGTTTGATCATCGGTTGGGCACCTGTCACGCCCTGCCAAAAACACAAACTTCACTTAATTTCAACGCATGACTTAAAGAAAAGTCAGCAAAAATTAAATGTGAAGCGTATAGCTCAACGAGTCTTCGGATGAAGACGTTGCGTTGAAGATTCAAATAGAATCAAAAAATATGTTAAAACCCGTGACTTGGTGTGCATTTAATTTCCAAACTGTTAAAAGATTTTACAAGAAACTAGCGAATTGCTAATTTTATATGTAAAAATGCTTTTGGGGTATATTTGAATAATTACAAATAAATTGCGAGAGTAGTCTCCGCCCCAATTGGTGTTTCACAACAAGCGTGACAGTTTGATCGTCAGTTGGGCGCCTGTCACGCCCTGCCCAAAACACAAACTTCACATAATTTCAACGCATAACTTAAAGAAAAGTCAGCAAAAATTAAATGTGAAGCGTATAGCTCAACGAGTCTTCGGATGAAGACATTGCGTTGAAGATTCAAATAGAATCAAAAAATATTTTAAAACCCGTGACTTGGTGTGCATTTAATTTCCAAACTGTTAAAAGATTTAACAAGAAACTAGCGAATTGCTAATTTTATATGTAAAAATGCTTTTGGGGTATATTTGATTAATTACAAATAAATTGCGGGAGTAGTCTCCACCCCAATTGCTGTTTCACAACAGTCGTGACAGTTCGATCGTCAGTTGGGCGCCTGTCACGCCCTGCCAAAAACACAAACTTCACTTAATTTCAACGCATGACTTAAAGAAAAGTCAGCAAAAATTAAATGTGAAGCGTAATGCTCAACGAGTCTTCGGATGAGGACGTTGCGTTGAAGATTCAAACAGAATCAAACAAAGATGTTAAAACCCGTGACTTGTTGTGCATTTAATTTCCAAAATGTTAAAACATCTTATAAGTAAACTACCGAATTGCTAATTTTCCATGTAAAAATGCTTGTGGGGTATATTTGAATAATTACAAATAAATTGCGGGAGTAGTCTCCACCCCAAGTGCCTGTTTTCATTTGGTTGATCTTAACCTAACCCAAATTTTATTTCTCAAAATAAAACGGAGGTTGAACGGTGGCTACCACACTGGCGCTTCCCCTCACCATAGTAATTCTGGAGGTTAAGATCAACCAAATGAAAACAGGCCCCAATTGGTGTTTCACAACAGGCGTGAAAGTTTGATCGTCAGTTGGGCGCCTGTCACTCCCTGACCAAAGCACAAATTTCACTTAATTTCAATGCACGTCTTAAAGAAAGGTTAGCAAAAATTAAATGTGAAGCGTTTAGCTCAACGAGTCTTCGGGTGAAGACGTTGCGTTAAAGATTCAAAAAAAATCAAAAAAGATGTTAAGACCCGTGACTTGGTGTGCATATAATTTCCAAAATGTTAAAACATTTTACAAGTAAACTAGCGAATTGCTAACTTTCCATGTAAAAATGCTTGTGGGGTATATTTGAATAATTACAAATAAATTGCGGGAGTAGTCTCCACCCCAATTGGTGTTTCACAACAGGCGTGACAGTTTGATCGTCAGTTGGGCGCCTGTCACGCCCTGCCCAAAACACAAATTTCACTTAATTTCAACGCATGACTTAAAGAAAAGTCAGCAAAAAATAAATGTGAAGCGTATAGCTCAACGAGTCTTCGGATGAAGACGTTGCGTTGAAGATTCAAACAGAATCAAAAAAGATGCTTAAACCCGTGACTTGGTGTGCATTTAATTTCCAAAATGTTAAAACATTTTACAAGTAAACTACCGAATTGCTAATTTAACATGTAAAAATGTTTGTGGGGTATATTTAAATAATATACATATTACATATTATATAACGGGTGATTTTTTAGCTGGTTTGGTTTTGACAACACTGGTTTTGACAGCTGACGTGTCACTGTCAAACAGCTTCAGTTTGGTTTGCAATTTAACCATGGATCGTCTTACAAATGAACAACGCTTGCAAATTATTGAATTTTACTATCAAAATTCGTGCTCGGTTCGAAATGTTCATCGCGCGCTGCTTCCATTTTATGGTCGGCATTCTCGACCTTCCGAGCAGTCTATTCGGAAGATTGTGACCAAATTTCGCACCAAACTTACTTTGTTGGACATTAAACCACCAACACGTTTACGTACTGTGCGTAGTGAAGAAAATATTGCGGCCGTATCAGCTAGTGTGACAGAAGACCGCGAAATGTCGATTCGGCGCCGTTCCCAGCAGTTAGGCCTTTGTTACAGCACTACGTGGAAAATTTTGCGGAAGGATTTGGGCGTAAAGCCTTTTAAGATACAGCTGGTGCAAGAACTAAAGCCAGCCGACCTACCACAACGCCGAATTTTTGGTGAATGGGCTCTTGGAAAGCTGGCCGAGGATCCGCTTTTTTATCGAAAAATTGTGTTCAGCGATGAGGCTCATTTTTGGTTGAATGGGTACGTAAATAAGCAAAATTGCCGCATTTGGAGTGAAGATCAGCCAGAAGCATTGCAACAGCTACCAATGCATCCCAAAAAAGCCACTGTTTGGTGCGGTTTATGGGCCGGCGGCGTTATTGGGCCATATTTCTTCAAAGATGATGCGAATCGCAGCGTTACTGTCAATGGTGAACGCTACCGAGCGATGATAACATCCTTTTTTTTGCCCGAAATGGAAGTTCTTGACTTGCATGATATGTGGTTTCAACAAGACGGTGCCACATGCCACACAGCACGCGAAACAATGGTGCAATTGCGAGGCGAGTTTGGTGAACAGTTAATTTCACGTTTCGGGCCGGTCAATTGGCCGCCTAGATCGTGCGATTTGACACCATTAGATTATTTTTTATGGGGGTATGTCAAGGCTAATGTCTATAGGGACAAGCTCGCTTCGATTGACGCACTGGAAGCCAACATCCATGCATTCATTCGTGAGATACCGGCCGATATGTGTGAAAGAGTATGCCAAAATTGGACTCAGCGGATGGGCTACCTGAGACGCAGCCGCGGTCAACATTTGCATGAAATTATTATTTTTTTTTTAAAAGTTCTCAACCTCTTAAAAAATCACCCGTTATAATATAACAAATAAATTGCGGGAGTAGTCTCCACCCCAATTGGTGTTTCAAAACAGGCGTGACAGTTTGATTGTCAGTTGGGCACCTGTCACGCCCTGCCCAAAACACAAACTTCACATAATTTCAACGCATGACTTAAAGAAAATCCAGCAAAAGTTAAATGTGAAGTGTTTAGCTCAACGAGTCTTCGGGTGAAGACGTTGCGTTAAAGATTCAAATAGAATCAAAAAAGATGTTAAGACCCGTGACTCGGTGTGCATTTAATTTCCAAAATGTTAAAACATTTTACAAGTTAACTACCGATTTTGCCAATTTTACATGTAAAAATGCTTGTGGGGTATATTTGAATAATTATATATATGCGGGAGTAGTCTCCACCCCAAGTACCTGTTTTCATTTGGTTGATCCTAACCTAACCCAAATTTTATTTCTCAAAATAAAACGGAGGTTGAACGGTGGCTACCACACTGGCGCTTCCCCTCACCATAGTAATTCTGGAGGTTAGGATCAACCAAATGAAAACAGGCACCAATTGGTGTTTCACAACAGGCGTGACAGTTTGATCGTCAGTTGGGCGCCTGTCACGCCCTGCCCAAAACGCAAACTTCACTTGATTTCAACGCATGACTTAGAAAAGTGCTTTGGGCAGGGCGTGACAGGCGCCCAATTGACGATCAAACTGTCACGCCTGTTGCAAAACACCAATTGGGGTGGAGACTACTCCCGCAATTTATTTCTAATTATTCAAATATACCCCACAAGCATTTTTACATTCAAAACTCCCCTCTTCTCAAAGTTGCAGAAAAGAAAGACCTTGGGGTTATTTTTTACTCCAAGCTCAATTTTAAGAGGCACTTTGATTTCACCGTTGTCAAAGCGAACCAAATGATGGGTTTTGTTTTTAGAAACTCTTAAGAATTTAGAGATCCTTATACCTTGAGATCCTTGTATTTTTGTTTTGTTCGCTCGGTTCTGGAATACTGTTGTGTAGTCTGGAATCCATTCTATAATGTTGATACCATAAGAATTGAGAGAGTCCAAAAACGTTTCACTAGACTGATTATATACAGGTTGAACTGGAATACTGTAATGCCCGGATACAACTTCAGATGCCAGCTTATCGGTCTTCAATCCCTTGAATCGCGTCGAAGGTATTTTTCAATTATGTTCGTAAGAGACATCTTAACTTCACAAATCAATTGCCCTTTTTTGTTGTCCAAAATCAATATATATGCTCCTTCGCGTCATCTAAGAACAAGAAATACTTTCTGCGAACCAGTGCATAGAGATAACTATGGCCTTAATGAACCTATAACACGTTGTTTAAGAGAGTCAAATAAAATTTGTAATTATGTAGATTTCCATGCGCATTTAAGCCGCGACGTTTTCAAAGCTAGAATCCTAGATATATTAAATTCTATTTAACCTGGTGGTTATTTTTTTTTAATTTTTATCATTAACATTATATTCCGTAGTCTAAAAGAATTATATGTAAATTTATATATAAGTCTGTTTGATGTAATAAACTAAACTAAAAAAAAACTAAGCTACATGTAAAATAAGCAATTCTCTAGTTTACTTGTAAAATGTAAATCATTTGGAAATTATTATTATTATTATAGTTTTATTAAAGTGTAAGTAAATTACTAATTACTAATTACTAATTAATATTAATTCTAGCAACAATCTACTTAGGCTATCGGCTAGGAAGATAAAAAAGTATTTGTAATATAAATTGATTCTCAATGCTATTTTCTAAGTTAAGTTTTATTAATAGCTTATATATTATTCTTATGTTTTGGTCCGAGGGAAGTCTCTGTAAGTCTATTATTTTTGTGTCGTTGAGGTTCACGATGTGATCTATAGTCATTCTAAAGTCATTCGTTTCTGTTACGAAGGTGTCAAAAAGGTTGGTCGGTTTTAGTAATTAGGTGGACGTGGGTGAGGTTTGTGTGACCTAAACGTAGACGGCTGAAACACTTGAGCATCTTTCCCGTGCAGCAGTTTGGGTACAATACTATTTCTCCTACAGGGTTGATTTCGGAGTTGTGATGGTGATAATTTTTCCATGACTCGGTTTTTTTACCCTGCCAATAGTTTTTGATTGCTTTGGTGAAGTCTTTTCTATTGTTACTAGGAAAAGTTATAAGGGGTTCTTTTGCAGCGGCTTTAGCCTCACGATCAGACATCTCATTGCCCTTGATGCCTGTATGTCCGGGGACCGGTATGACAGGAGTTTTGTTGTTGATGTTTAACATTGATGTTATAGTCGACAGACTATCCGTGCATATAAGCTTTTTCTTCTCAATCTGGGTAGCTTGAAGGATTGCTAAAGCTTCCGCAGAGAAGACCGATGACCAGTTGGTAAGTAGGCCTTAGACAGGATTTAAGTCTTTTCATCTACTACAGCAAAGGCGGTGGCATCTTCCGATTTGGACCCGTCAGTAAAGACAAGGAACCAGTTTTCGTTTTTGTGAATGCTTGCGATTTCATTAAAAATTTGTTGGTAGGTTTCGCAGCTTGTAGATAGTTTGGGCTTTGCAGGCGAGGTCAGTTATAAACATGTTTTTTTTTATTAACCACGGTGGGTGCCGGGCTGGTTTCATAGCTCACTTCGGATTATTCTCGTTCAGGATTTTGGTGAAACAGAGGGCGTTGTATATTGTTGAGGGACACTTTGGTACCCTTTTCCGTGATGATATGTTAAGAGTATCTTGTGTTATTGGAGTGTTTTGAGATGAGACGAGTTTAGAAAGGATAAGAGTTGTTTGGTGATTAAATCTTTCTTCGATTGATGGCAGCCCAGCTTCGGTAAGTAGGTTTATAATAGGCGACGTCCTAAAAGCTTGAAGTGAGACCCTTATGGCTGCATGGTATGATGGTTTACGGTTTTGAAGTACTGACTTTTGATATTTCCCGTATATTGTGAATCCGAAGTCGATTTTGGACAGCATAATTGAATGGATGACTTTGATAAGACTATTAACGTGGACTGAACTTTTTTTCGATGCTAGGAATTTAATTATATTAAGCCTGTTATATAAAGATTTCTTAATGTGTTCACAATGTTGCTTAAAGTTAGACTTGTTATCAAAAATTACTCCAAGAATACTTAATTTATCTACGTTGGAAATTTTTACGTTATTTAAGCTTACACTTAGGCGTTTGGGACAGTTGGTTTTTCTACAAATGTGCAGTAGTTTTGTTTAAGTTAGGGATATTTTTGATCCTGATGTTTTACACCATCTATCAAGATGGGCTAAGATCAACGAAAAAATGTCAACAACTCTTGCAAGATCCTTGCATTTAGTAAGTAACCAAATCATCCGCATAAATTGAATGCCGTACTAGCTTGCATTTGTTTAAGATTTCGCTAATTTCATTGAATGCAATGATAAAAAGAATGACTGAAAGAAACAGCCGTTTTAGTTTAACCCTTAACTTTCTGTTTGTCAAAAAAGATTTTACCAATTTGTAAATTTTGGGTCCGATTTTCCATTCAACTAATTTTTTTAAAATTACATGTATGCCAATTCTGTCAAAGGCTTTCTGAAAATCAATCGATAGAATGGTTACATGATTTTTTGTTGACAAGGCCAAAGCAGTGAAATTGTCTGTGTGTAGCAGGGCGTCCATGGTACTTCTGCCATGCTTAAATGCAACTTGGTTAACATCTAGAAGGTTTTCTTTTTCTAAGAACCAAAGGAGTCGTTTTGCAATTATTTTTTCGAGTAATTTTCCTGTGCGTGGTAAAAGAGATATAGGACAATACCCACCAACTTCGGTTGGTTTGATTTTGGTTTGGTTTTGGAATCGGAACTATGCAGGCTGTTTTCCACATTTGTGGTATGATACCTGTCTCTAGGATGTTGTTAAAGAGAAGAAGCAGTCGTTGTTTTAACTCTGTAGGAGCATTCTGTAGCATGGCGAAGGAAATACGGTCATAACCAGGAAATTTGCCCTTTGCAGTGGCAAGGCAGCTTTCTAGTTCCAGGTTGTTATTGGGTGTCTCGACTTTTTTTTTTGCTGAGGATGCTACATTTTCAATGGGAGGCCAATGGCTAAGAAAAGTATTTTTTGCATGGAGAAAGTCGCTAGGAAAATCATTATTGTTAGAGCTACTGGACCAAGTTTTTGCCAAGCATTCGGAAATTTCTGGCTGGGAGCAAATGTTTTGGTTCCCGTGTTTTAACATTTTGATTTCGCGTGGGGTGTAGGAGGATGCTAGTTTTTTTTTATACCTGTCCATAGTTGTTTTGAGGAGGCACTTGGGTTAATCTTGGCCGTGAAGTTGGCGAAACACTCTTTCTTGGCTGTTTTGACAGCCCTACGAAAATGAGCATTTGCTTTCCGATTTGCAATAAGATTAGTGCCGCTGGGATTTTTTTTAAAAGGTTCCAAGCCTTTATTTTGCTTTCGCGAAGTTGACTAATTTCTTTACTTCACCACGGAGGATTATATTTTTGGGGAAACTTGGACGATTGTGGAATGGCGACGTTTGCTGCATTGCGTATAGCTTTGTGCACTATGGCAGCTTCCTTGTTTATGTTAAGTGAATGAGTTTTGTGTGCTAGGAAATTTCTGGCTTCGATTTGAAAAAGAGGCCAGTTGGCTTTATCGGTCTGAAATTGGGGAAGGCAATTCTGGATTTTTCGGTAAGACCCCAGGGCTATGTTGGTAATGATCGGGAAATGATCACTTACACACAGATCCGGCAGAATATCCCAGGTTGTTCTGTCGCAAAGTGAGGGTGAGATAGGGATAAGTCGACGTGGGTGAAAGTCCTGTGGGTCGAGAAGAGCGTTGCTCTACCGTCATTTAAAATGGCTATGTTATAATCCACCAAAAATCTTTCAGCAATTTTTTCTCTCTTATTACTGCACGGTGATCCTTAAATCGGGCTCCATGCATTAAAATCGCCCAGGAGAACCACGGGTGTGTTTGTTGATTGAATTATTTGTTCCAAGCCTGAGCCCGTGAATTGTTGAGAGGGTGGTATGTAGAGGGATATGAAGGTTATTTTTTTTGTCAAGTTCTACTTCGACAGCAACAATTGAAATATTAAAGTTAAAATGTATACGATTATGCGGGATCGATTTTTGAATAAATAAAGCGGTGCCTTGTTTTGCGGAGGTGTTTACCGGAAAGTTGTGGTAAAATGGATTGAATTGCTTGTGAAGATTTGGTTTAGTATTGCATTGAAAATGAGTTTCTTGCAGCGCAATTATAGAAGGGTTGTGGTCCTTAATCAATATTTTTGAGCTCATGAAGGCTATTAAAATAACCCTGCACGTTCCAATGAAGAACCTTAGGAAAGAGTTTTGAGCGGGGTTTAGACTTATACACAATATAATCTGTGTTATATTGTGTTAAAAGGTGATGTAAGAACTGGGACTCTGCAGCACTGAGCCAACCGCTGAGCCAACCGGGTTCCTGTTAGAGCCCGCTTGGCTCAGCCCAAGCGCGGCAGAGTCAGGTGTTTTGGTGGTAATTTTAGTATTATGTACTTTCATCATCTTCCATTTCAACGTAGTATTGATTGGAGTCAATGATATTGGTGAAGAGGAAGGGTTTGTATTCGATAATTTTTTGGTGTTGTCAGTTGGAGAGTTTAGTGTGCGTTGTGTGCTTTCTTTGGTAAGTGAAAGATCAGCTGTGTTAGGATTGAGTGGAAAAATTGAGTTGGCTATGGAGAAATCAGTGTTTCTGTGCAGATTTGAGTTATTTTTGTTTTTTTTATTTGCAGTGGGAGGATTTGTGTGTGTATTGGTTGTTTGATTACTGTTGTATTCATGTGAGTTAGAGAGAGTGCGAGAAGGATTGGTAACCGAATTTTTTGGGATGGATTTTTTTTTTTGTAAGTTTGCGATTTGTGTTTGAGCAGAGTTAGGAGCTGTATGTGGGCTTGTGTAAGTATGACTGGGAGCCAGTATTTTATTTGATGTTGTTTCAAATGATTTGGTGTGATCAGATGCTATGGAAAAAGAAATCGAAGGGGCAAAGGATATTTCTGTAGGTTTTTGTGTTGGTGAGTGGTTACGTTTCTTGTGATAGTGGCGTACGAGACTTCTGTGACTGGATTTTGTTTTCTGAATATTTTTTTTGCTTCTGCCATGCTGCATTTGTTTACAGTTTTGATTTTTAGCGTTACCTTGGCCTGCAAGAAGCGTTTGCAAATTTTAGAAGAGGATGGGTGTTCTTCCGAATAGTTAGCGCATGAAACGCGAGAACAACTTTAGGACGGGTGTGGTGGTAGGTTGCAGGTTTCACAAGAGGCATTTCCATTGCAACGTTTTGCAGTGTGCGCTAATAATTAGCAATTCCGGCATCGCATCGGATTCGGGAAATATTCCGTGACTTGAACGTTGTACCAGCCGATATTAAGGGAATTTGGGGGGCGGAAAAGATTAAAGGTAAGCAGCATTAGACCGGTTGGGCGCTCTTGTCCGTCAACTGTTCTTTTGAACTTGAAGACTTCTGTGACGCCATTTGACTTCATTTCCTGAATGATCTCTGATTCAGTTGCATATACTGTACCTTTGCATGAATTAAGCCATGTGTGCAGGTTAACTGTTATAGGGCAAAGATTTGAGAGGGAATTTTTGGAAAGGAAAATGTCGGCAATTTTTTGCGATTTGGCTAAAACAAGACGATTCCCGTCTCGCAGTTGGGTTATCGACTCGTAAGCGGTGCTGATGTCGATGGCTTTTTTCAACATTAAAACGCTGAAAGATGAGAGGGGTTTCTGGTTGTCGGACGGCGATAAGACAATAAATTTGGGGTTGGTGGAAACACTATTTGTAGGAAAAACATCACTAAATTCGATAGCTGTAGGTATTATTGGTTTCTTTTTTCGCTTTACTCTGGGTTCGATTAGCGGCTCTGTATCGAGACCACTGAACCGATTACCCAAAAGGGATTTTGCCCTTCCAGCCATAATACTATCGATATTTGGACACTATGTTCACTTAATTAATTTTAGCAACCGAAGCGAGAAAAATTGCCGTAAATCGCTGTGGAAACAGCGGGAAAGAAAAACAACGGTAACTATTCGAGAGAGATAGTAGGGCGTGGCAGGCACCCAACTGACGATCAAACTGTCACGCCTGTTGTGAAACATCAATTGGGGTGGAGACTAATCCCGCAATTCATTTGTAATTATAAAATTTTTTATGTAATTACTTTTTTTGAAAGGGGCGTGGCAGGCCTAACTTCTCTAACAAAAAAACTCAAAAATATAATTTTTTGGCTCAAATACAATAATTTTGTGAAATTGACCTCAAAAGATGAGTATCTCTAAAAGATCTCTAAATGTATGAAAACTGGTGGGAGGGCTACAATCCGCTTAGGCGAATCGTTGGATATCCCATCCCAATTGACCACTGTCAAGCTCCGAATTGGGTCATAAATCTTTGTTGTTAAATTTCGGTTTCATTTAACTTTAATTGTATTTAGAATTTCTCAGTTAAGAATCTTCTGCCTAAAAAAGGGGCGTGGCATCCACCCCTTCTCAATAACATCGTATTTTTGTTTATATTTTTTATCAGAAGTGATATACACGTAAAAAATCGTTTATTAGAATGAATATTAATTATGACCACGCCTACAAGGGGGCGGTATTCGCTTTTTTAAATGCCAATCACAATGCACTTAAGCGAGAATATCGCGTACCAGATTTCAGCTTCCTGCGACAACTTTGATTTTTCAAGCTAATAGGTAAAGTGGGCGTGTCAGTGGGCGGATTTTAAAAATTAATGTACTGCTTCGGGACCTAGAAAGATCAGATATTAGGTTTCAACTTCCCAGCTCAAAATTTAAGGCCTAAAAACTACCGAAAAACCTAACACCAATAACAACAAAGGGTTGTTATTGGTGTTAGGTTTTCCTCTGTTTTGCCTTTATTACAAGGTGTTCCACAGGTTCCACACAAAGCGGCGCTGCACAGAAGGACTAGAGCTGCTCGCGAGCTCTACGAGCAGAGGAGGAGAGAGGAGCACCGGCTTCTCCGAAGGAAAAAGAGGGAGCACGAGAAGCGCGCGGTTGAAGAGATAGAGAGATGTTACAACAGGAATGAGGTTAGAAAGTTTTACCAAAGGATCAATATAAACTTCGAACTGAAGCCTGTAAGGACCATCAAGTGAACATCGTTGTAGAATCGCAGTCGGTGCTGAGGATTTGGAAAGACCACTTCTGCAGACTGTATAACGGCGAGGACGAACCAAATACCGCTGTCAGGCAGAACGAACCATTCAACCCGGGCGAAGACGTTACCGACTAAGCATACGAACGATACCGCCCACCCGACCTGGAGGAGGTGAAAGTAGCTGTGTCCAAGCTCAAGTGCAACAAAGCAGCCGGAGCAGACGGCCTAGCTGCCGAACTTTTTAAATCCGCTGGCGATGAGCTGGTTAGGAGCATGCACCAGCTCATCTGCAAGATATGGTCGGAAGAAAGCATGCCCGACGAATGGAACCTCAGCATTGTTTGCCCGATCCTGAAGAAAGGAGACCCTCTGAGGTGTGCCAACTACAGAGGCATAAGTCTTCTTAACATCGCATACAAGATCTTTTCTGCTGTACTGTGTGAACGCCTGAAGCCGTTTGTCAACAATCTGATAGGCACATATCAGTGTGGCTTTAGGCCAGGAAAGTCCACCATCGATCAAATATTCACACTGCGGCAGATCTTGGAGAAAACCCAGGAATTCCAAATCGATACACACCACCTCTTCATCGATTTCAAGGCCGCGTATGACAGCATCTATAGAGACGAGCTATATAGCGCAATGTCTAGTTTTGGCATCCCTGCCAAACTCGTCAGTCTGTGCAGGATGACCATGGAAAACTCACGCTGTTCCGTCAAGGTCGGCAAAGACCTCACCGACCCCTTTGATGTCAAAAAAGGATTTAGACAAGGCGACGCGCTGTCATGTGACTTCTTTAACATCATACTTGAGAGAATTGTGCAGAACTCTCGCGCCAACACTAGAGGTACAATCTTTCAAAAGTCCGTTCAACTACTTGCATACGCAGACGACATTGACATAATCGGTAGAACAAAGCGTGATGTCAGTGAAGCCTTCGTGAGTATTGGGACGGAAGCGGCGAATATGGGTTTAGCAGTCAATGAGGGCAAAACCAAGTATATGCTGTCATCAAGAAAAGACACCCAACACCGACGTCTTGGACAAAACATCACCATCGACAGCTATAACTTTGAGGTAGTTAGGGACTTTGTCTACCTGGGTTCCGCTATCAATTCAGACAATGACACCAGCGCTGAAATCAAACGAAGGATAACTCTTGCCAATCGCTGTTTCTTTGGGCTAAGAAGGCAATTGAGTAGCAAAGCCCTCTCTCGAGCAACTAAAGTGTCCATGTATAAGACCCTCATCATCCCAGTCCTGCTTTACGGTGCAGAAGCATGGACCCTATCAAAGGCGGATGAAAACACTTTAGGCTGCTTCGAGAGGAAAATTCTTCGGACGATTTACGGTCCCGTCTGCATAGACGGAGAGTGGAGGAGGAGATATAACATCGAACTGTACGGGCTTTACAGCGATACCGACCTAGCCAAAAGAGTCAAAACACAACGTCTACGATGGCTGGGTCATCTAGAGCGGATGGACACCAACGCCCCGGCCCGGAAAATCTTCGAATCCACACCGCAGGGACGACGTGGTAGAGGAGCACCGAGACTCAGGTGGCGCACGCAAGTGGAAGGGGACCTCAGCCAACTTCGCGTGCGAAACTGGAGACGGCTAGCTAGAGACAGAGCTGGCTGGCGAAGCTTGTTGGCTGAGGCCCAGGTCCACCCCGGACTGTAGCGCCACCTTAAGGAAGGAAGGAAGTTCCACAGGTTCCATACTTGGACCGATTTTATTTGCAATGTTTGTCAACTTTTATATTTTCCATTGGAATGTTTACGTACAACTGTACATGTCTATGCCTTTGAAAATACTTGACTAATTAGTTTTTTGTTTTAACAGGGATTTGTCAGCGATTAATGACTGGGCAAGCAAAAACGGGTTGCTGCTAAATCCTTTCAAGTGTCAGGTTCTACCTATATCAAAAAGTAGTTTTGAACTGAGTCTAATGCCAAATATAAAAATATCAGAATCGAAATTGGCTATAGTGGAGTCGGCTACTAGCCTTGGGTTCGTTATAAACCGCAATCTGTCCTGCAACAACCATATAAACTATATCTTTGGTCGTATATATGGTTGTTTGCGTAGACTGTGGTTGGCTGCAAACTCCACACCCTTTGAAATGCAACGGAAGCTCGTCCAAGCCCTTAAACTTCCCATAATAACATATGCCGATGTTGATTTTAGTAGCATGGATTCGTTGTCACGCAACAAGTTTCAGGTGGCCTTCAATGATGCAGTTCGATACATTCATGGACTACGCAGATACGATCGGATATCGGTCTTTGTGAAAGGTTTCTAGGGTTGCACCTTAGTACATGGATGCAAGAAATTGTATATTTTTACACAAACCAATAATGACTAAAACTCCAAATTATCTGTATTGCAAGCTTAGTACATGGATGCAAGAAATTGTATATTTTTACACAAACCAATAATGACTAAAACTCCAAATTATCTGTATTGCAAGCTTGAGTTTTCTTCTTCTCGCAGAAAACTTTACATAAATTTACCAAAATTTAAATATCTTAACTCGTCAAGGTTCTTCTTCGTTCATGCCGCCAGGTTATGGAATTCTCTGCCCTATAATATCAAGGGAATAAGGAATGCCGCAAGCTTTAAAACTGCAATATTAAGGCATTTTTCTATTCAGCAACAATAAAGATTAATGAATATTTAACTACTCTTTCTCTTTTTCTTTCTCTTTCTTTTCTTCAGCTTCTTATCTACTTTTCATCTTTGTTGACTTTTCTTTTCTTTTCTATTCTTTTTTATTTCTTTATTTAGCTTTTTGTCATTTAGTTAAGTGACTTTAAATTATATATACTTTAAATTATATTTAATTAAATTATTAAATTAAAAATTAAATTAAAGTATATATACTTTAAATTATATATACTTTTGCGTGTAAACCTTCCAAATATAAGTCGAAATTTAAAATATCATACTAATTGTAATTGCAAATTATGTCATAAGTTTTTTTAAACTCTTAAGCCTATGTACTAAAAGAGACCTATGTCTTAATGTACATACCATATGTTCTTTAATAAACTTGAAACTTGACACACGGACGGACGGACGGACATCGCTCATTCGACTAACAATTCGGTCTCTATGAATCAAACTTAATATACCTCCTATCCTATGGGATGGGGTATAAATATAAACAAAACTAGTGGGAGGGTTACAATCCCCCAAAAGTGGGCGTGGCAAAAATTTATATATTTCAGTTGATAGCTTTCACACATATCTGAACATTTTATAGCGCATGTTTTTTGGATTCAAAGAAAATATATCGAACTAAAAATGAGTAATAAAATGCAAATGAAATATGACCACGCCCAAAAGGGGGCGGTTTTCGCCTTTTTTTGAAACGTAAATCACAATACACTTAAGCGACGATAACGCGTACCAAATTTCAGCTTCCTACGACAATTTTGAATTTTCATGCTATTAAGTAAAGTGGGCGGATTTTGAAAATTTTTACACCTGTACTGCTTCGGGACCACGAAAGAACAGATATTAAGTTTCAAGTTCCTAGCTCAAAATTTAAGGACTAAAAACTACCGAGAGACGGACGGACGGAAGGACGGACGGACATGGCTCATTCGACTAACAATTCGGTCTCGATCATATGCCCTTATGTTTTGGGTGTCTACGGTGATTATTTCTCTATGTTACAAACTATGAATCAAACTTAATATACCTCCTATCCTATGGGATGGGTATAAATACGATGTTATAGAAAAGGGGTGGATGCCACACTCCTTTTTAAGAAAGAAGATTCTTAATCTGAGAAATTCTAAACACGATTGAAGTTAATGGAAACTGAAATTCAACAACCAAGATTTATGACTCAATTCGGAGCTTGAAAGTGGTCAATTGGAATGGGGTATCCAACGATTCCTCTAAGCGGATTGTAACCCTCCCACCAGTTTGAAATATCAATCACAATGCACTTAACCGATGATAACGTATACCTAATTTCAGCTTCCTACGACAACTTTGGTTTTTCATGCTAATAAGTAAAGTGGGCGTGTCAGTGGGCGGATTTCAAAAATGTTAACACTTGTACTGCTTCGGAACCTAGAAAGAGCAGATATTTAGTTTCAAGTTCCAAGCTCAAAATTTAAAGCATAAAAACTACCGTTACACGGAACGACGGACGGACATGGCTCATTTCACTAACAATTCGGTCTCGATCATTAGCCCTTAAAGTCTTGGGGGTCTACGGTGATTATTTCTCTATGTTACAAACTATGAATCAAACTTGATAGGTACCTCCTATCCTATGGGATGGGGTATAAAAACGATGTTATTAAAAAGGGGTGGGTGCCAAGCGCCTTTTTTAGGGAGAAGATTCTTAACTGAGAAATTCTAAATACAATTAAAGTTAATAGAAACTGAAATTTAACAACCAAGATTTTTAACAACCAACTCGGAGCTTCACAGTAGTCAATTGGTATTAATTAAATGGTATTTGCTGCCTCCCGTATCCTTCCAAAGTGCAGTGCCGCTGGTGGTATGAAATGACACTGGCTTTCATCCACAATGTTTTTTTTGAAAAATCTATGTCTGACTGCTTTTTGGTATTGCATAGAAGGATTTGAATTTCCTTGTTCGCTCCAAGAAAGTGGTCCCATTGTTGCTGTAGAAATGCGAACGAATTCCTTTTATTGATATCAAGCGCCGCTGCTAAAAACGGAGCAGAGCTCAGATCTCTCACCAGTTCAATTTGAATAGCCTTGGTTGCAAGGCATAAGAAGATTGCAATGTAACCCTTTGTTGTGCAGTGTACTCTTCCCTTTGATATCAGGACTTGAACAGGGCCGGCATAATCGACTCCAGTATGTGCAAATGGCCTGGATGGGATTACTCTGGTAAAATTCAAATAAGTTGGGTTTTTTCTCGTGCTCTAAACGGATGACAACGCACACAGTTGTGTATAATCTGCCGCTACACACGTTTTGGTTAAAGAATCGAATATGATTTGCGCAATGTTGATAATGTTAATCGAATGCCTTCGTGAAGGTTGCGCTGATGTGCCTTCTCAAAAAATAATTTGGAAAATCTGCCATTTCATTGGGAGGTAGTTTGGGAGGCATTTTAGTTGAGGGGCGTTTTCCAATCGATCTCCGACCACTAAAAGACCTTCTTCCTTCAAGTATGGGTTAAGTCAGTGGCTGCTCGTCAGTTCTTATTTCAAGGGTTCACACAATTTTTCCTCGAATAATACTTGCCTTTACAAGTACAAAAGTTAAAATACAAGTCTATTTTAACATCAAATCCTTTAGTGAGTTCGGTTTTGAAAAGTTGGCAAAAGTTTACCGTAGGTCCAAGTGGAATGTATTGATTTTTTTTATCTTAACATATGAATTTGGGTGTCCTGATTCCGAATATGCTATGAAAAATTGTCGGTCTCGTTTAGTTTAGAAGTAAAAGCCAAAGAAGTTCAAAAAGAGAGCAACTTTAATATACCCGTTAATGGCCATAGGCGCCTGCAAGACAACTGGCACCTACCCTTAGCGGAACGACGAAACCGCGCGAGCATAATTGAATGGATGACTTTGATAATACTATTAACGTGGACTGAACTTTTTTTCGATGCTAGGAATTTAATTATATTAAGTCTGTTATATAAAGATTTTTTAATGTGTTCACAATGTTGCTTAAAGTTAGACTTGTTATCAAAAATTACTCCAAGAATACTTAATTTATCTACGTTGGAAATTTTTAAGTTATTTAAGCTTACACTTAGGCGTTTGGGACAGCTGGTTTTTCTACAAACGTGCAGTAGTTTTGTTTAAGCTAGGGATATTTTTGATACTGATGTTTTACACCATCTATCAAGATGGGCTAAGATCAACGAAAAAATGTCAACAACTCTTGCAAGATCCTTGCATTTAGTAAGTAACCAAATCATCCGCATAAATTGAATGCCGTACTAGCTTGCATTTGTTTAAGATTTCGCTAACTTCATTGAATGCAATGATAAAAAGAATGACTGAAAGAAACAGCCGTTTTAGTTTAACCCTTAACTTTCTGTTTGTCAAAAAGGATTTTACGAATTTGTAAATTTTGGGTCCGATTTTCCATTCAACTAATTTTTTTAAAATTACATGTATGCCAATTCTGTCAAAGGCTTTCTGAATATCAATCGACAGAATGGTTACATGATTTTTTGTTGACAAGGCCGAAGCAGTGAAATTGTCTGTGTGTAGCAGGGCGTCCATTGTACTTCTGCCATGCTTAAATGCAACTTGGTTAACATCTAGAAGGTTTTCTTTTTCTAAGAACCAAAGGAGTCGTTTTGCTATTATTTTTTCGAGTAATTTTCCTGTGCGTGGTAAAAGAGATATAGGACAATACCCACCAACTTCGGTTGGTTTGATTTTGGTTTGGTTTTGGAATCGGAACTATGCAGGCTGTTTTCCACATTTGTGGTATGATAACTGTCTCTAGGATGTTGTTAAAGAGAAGAAGCAGTCGTTGTTTTAACTCTGTAGGAGCATTCTGTAGCATGGCGAAGGAAATACGGTCATAACCAGAAGTTTTGCCCTTTGCAGTGGCAAGGCAGCTTTCTAGTTCCAGGTTGTTGTTGGGTGTCTCGACTTTTTTTTTGCTGAGGATGCTACATTATCAATGGGAGGCCAATGGCTAAGAAAAGTATTTTTTGCATGGAGAAAGTCGCTAGGAAAATTATTATTGTTAGAGCTACTGGACCAAGTTTTTGCCAAGCATTCGGAAATTTCTGGCTGGGAGCAAATGTTTTGGTTCCCGTGTTTTAACATTTTGATTTCGCGTGGGGTGTAGGAGGATGCTAGTTTTTTTTTATACCTGTCCATAGTTGTTTTGAGGAGGCACTTGGGTTAATCTTGGCCGTGAAGTTGGCGAAACACTCTTTCTTAGCTGTTTTGACAGCCCTACGAAAATGAGCATTTGCTTTCCGATAGGCAATAAGATTAGTGCCGCTGGGATTTTTTTTAAAAGGTTCCAAGCCTTTATTTTGCTTTCGCGAAGTTGACTAATTTCTTTACTTCACCACGGAGGATTATATTTTTGGGGAAACTTGGGCGATTGTGGAATGGCGACGTTTGCTGCATTGCGTATAGCTTTGTGCACTATGGCAGCTTCCTTGTTTATGTTAAGTGAATGAGTTTTGTGTGCTAGGAAATTTCTGGCTTCGATTTGAAAAAAAAGCCAGTTGGCTTTATCGGTCTGAAATTGGGGAAGGCAATTCTGGATTTTTCGGTAAGACCCCAGGACTATGTTTGTAATGATCGGGAAATGATCACTTACACACAGATCCGGCAGAATATCCCAGGTTGTTCTGTCGCAAAGTGAGGGTGAGATAGGGATAAGTCAACGTGGGTGAAAGTCCTGTGGGTCGAGAAGTGCGTTGCTCTACCGTCATTTAAAATGGCTATGTTATAATCTACCAAAAATCTTTCAACAATTTTTTTTCTCTTATTACTGCACGGTGATCCCCAAATCGGGCTCCATGCATTAAAATCGCCCAGGAGAACCACGGGTGTGTTTGTTGATTGAATTATTTGTTCCAAGTCTGAGCCCGTGAATTGTTGAGAGGGTGGTATGTAGAGGGATATGAAGGTTATTTTTTTTGTCAAGTTCTACTTCGACAGCCACAATTGAAATATTAAAGTTAAAATGTATACGATTATGTGGGATCGATTTTTGAATAAATAAAGTGCCTTGTTTTGCGGAGGTGTTTACCGGAAAGTTGTGGTAAAATGGATTGAATTGCTTGTGAAGATTTGGTTTAGTATTGCATTGAAAATGAGTTTCTTGCAGCGCAATTATAGAAGGGTTGTGGTCCTTAATCAATATTTGGAGCTCATGAAGGCTATTAAAATAACCCTGCACGTTCCAATGAAGAACCTTAGGAAAGAGTTTTGAGCGGGGTTTAGACTTATACACAATATAATCTGTGTATAATCTGTATATTGTGCTAAAAGGTGATGTAAGAACTGGGACTCTGCAGCACTGAGCCAACCGCTGAGCCAACCGGGTTCCTGTAAGAGCCCGCTTGGCTCAGCCCAAGCGCGGCAGAGTCAGGTGTTTTGGTGGTAATTTTAGTATTATGTACTTTCATCATCTTCCATTTCAACGTAGTATTGATTGGAGTCAATGATATTGGTGAAGAGGAAGGGTTTGTATTCGATAATTTTTTGGTGTTGTCAGTTGGAGAGTTAAGTGTGCGTTGTGTGCTTTCTTTGGTAAGTGAAAGATTAGCTGTGTTAGGATTGAGTGGAAAAATTGAGTTGGCTATGGAGAGATCAGTGTTTCTGTGCAGATTTGAGTTATTTTTGTTTTTTGCATTTGCAGTGGGAGGATTTGTGTGTGTATTGGTTGTTTGATTACTGTTGTATTCATGTGATTTAGAGAGAGTGCGAGCAGGATTGGTAACCGAATTTTTTGGGATGGATTTTTTTTTTGTAAGTTTGCGATTTGTGTTTGAGCAGAGTTAGGAGCTGTATGTTGGCTTGTGTAAGTATGACTGGTAGCCAGTATTTTATTTGATGTTGTTTCAAATGATTTGGTGTGATCAGATGCTGTGGAAGAAGAAATCGAAGGGGCAAAGGATATTTCTGTAGGTTTTTGTGTTGGTGAGTGGTTACGTTTCTTGTGACAGTGGCGTACGAGACTTCTGTGACTGGATTTTGTTTTCTGAATATTTTTTTTGCTTCTGCCATGCTGCATTTGTTTACAGTTTTGATTTTTAGCGTTACCTTGGCCTGCAAGAAGCGTTTGCAAATTTTAGAAGAGAATGGGTGTTCTTCCAAATAGTTAGCGCATGAAACGCGAGAACAACTTTAGGACGGGTGTGGTGGTAGGTTGCAGGTTTCACAAGAGGCATTTCCATTGCAACGTTTTGCAGTGTGCGCCAATAATTAGCAATTCCGGCATCGCATCGGATTCGGGAAATATTCCGTGACTTGAACGTTGTACCAGCCTATATTAAGGGAATTTGGGGGGCGGAAAAGATCAAAGGTAAGCAGCATTAGACCGGTTGGGCGCTCTTGTCCGTCAACTGTTCTTTTGAACTTGAAGACTTCTGTGACGCCATTTGACTTCATTTCCTGAATGATCTCTGATTCAGTTGCATATACTGTACCTTTGCATGAATTAAGCCATGTGTGCAGGTTAACTGTTATAGGGCAAAGATTTGAAAGGGAATTTTTGGAAAGGAAGATGTCGGCAATTTTTTGCGATTTGGCTAAAACAAGACGATTCCCGTCTCGCAGTTGGGTTATCGACTCGTAAGCGGTGCTGATGTCGATGGCTTTTTTCAACATAAAAACGCTGAAAGATGAGAGGGGTTTCTGGTTGTCGGACGGCGATAAGACAATAAATTTGGGGTTGGTGGAAACACTATTTGTAGGAAAAACATCACTAAATTCGATAGCTGTAGGTATTATTGGTTTCTTTTTTCGCTTTACTCTGGGTTTGATTAGCGGCTCTGTATCGAGACCACTGAACCGATTACCCAAAAGGGATTTTGCCCTTCCAGCCATAATACTATCGATATTTGGACACTATGTTCACTTAATTAATTTTAGCAACCGAAGCGAGAAAAATTGCCGTAAATCGCTGTGGAAACAGCGGGGAAAGAAAAACAACGGTAACTATTCGAGAGAGATAGTAGGGCGTGGCAGGCACCCAACTGACGATCAAACTGTCACGCCTGTTGTGAAACACCAATTGGGGTGGAGACTAATCCCGCAATTTATTTGTAATTATAAAATTTTTGTGTAATTATTTTATTTGAAAGGGGCGTGGCAGGCCCAACTTCTCTAACCAAAAAACTCAAAAATATAATTTTTTGGCTCAAATACAATAATTTTGTGAAATTGACCTCAAAAGATGAGTATCACTAAAAGATCTCTAAAAGTATGAAAACTGGTGGGAGGGCTACAATCCGCTTAGGCGAATCGTTGGATATCCCATCCCAATTGACCACTCTCAAGCTCCGAATTGGGTCATAAATCTTTGTTGTTAAATTTCGGTTTCATTTAACTTTAATTGTATTTAGAATTTATCAGTTAAGAATCTTCTGCCTAAAAAAGGGGCGTGGCATCCACCCCTTCTCAATAACATCGTATTTTTGTTTATATTTTTTATCAGAAGTGGTATACACGTAAAAAATCGTTTATTAGAATGAATATTAAGTACGACCACGCCTACAAGGGGGCGGTATTCGCTTTTTTAAATGCCAATCACAATACACTTAAGCGAGAATATCGCGTACCAGATTTCAGCTTCCTGCGACAACTTTGATTTTTCAAGCTAATAGGTAAAGTGGGCGTGGCAGTGGGCGGATTTTAAAAATTAATGTACTGCTTCGGGACCTAGAAAGATCAGATATTAGGTTTCAAGTTCCCAGCTCAAAATTTAAGGCCTAAAAACTACCGACAAACCTAACACCAATAACAACAAAGGGTTGTTATTGGTGTTAGGTTTTCCTCTGTTTTGCCTTTATTACAAGGTGTTCCACAGGTTCCATACTTGGACCGATTTTATTTGCAATGTTTGTCAACGATTTTCCATTGGAATGTTTACACACTTGTATGCATATGTACGCAGATGACGTACAACTGTACATGTCTATGCCTTTGAATCGACTTGACTAATTAGTTTTTTGTTTTAACAGGGATTTGTCAGCGATTAATGACTGGGCAAGCAAACACGGGTTGCTGCTAAATCCTTCCAAGTGTCAGGTTCTACCTATATCAAAAAGTAGTTTTGAACTGAGTCTAATGCCAAATATAAAAATATCAGAATCGAAATTGGCTATAGTGGAGTCAGCTACTAGCCTTGGGTTCGTTATAAACCGCAATCTGTCCTGCAACAACCATATAAACTATATCATTGGTCGTATATATGGTTGTTTGCGTAGACTGTGGTTGGCTGCAAACTCCACACCCTTTGAAATGCGACGGAAGCTCGTCCAAGCCCTTAAACTTCCCATAATAACATATGCCGATGTTGTTTTTAGTAGCATGGATTCGTTGTCACGCAATAAGTTACAGGTGGCCTTCAATGATGCAGTTCGATACATTCATGGACTACGCAGATACGATCGGATATCGGTCTTTGTGAAAGGTTTCTAGGGTTGCACCTTAGTACAATACATGGATGCAAGAAATTGTATATTTTTACACAAACCAATAATGACTAAAACTCCAAATTATCTGTATTGCAAGCTTGAGTTTTCTTCTTCTCGCAGAACACTTAACATAAACTTACCAAAATTTAAATATCTTAACTCGTCAAGGTTCTTCTTCGTTCATGCCGTCAGGTTATGGAATTCTCTGCCCTATAATATCAAGGGAATAAGCAATGCCGCAAGCTTTAAAACTGCAATATTAAGGCATTTTTCTATTCAGCAACAATAAAGATTAATGAATATTTAACTACTCTTTCTCTTTTTCTTTCTCTTTCTTTTCTTCAGCTTCTTACCTACTTTTCATCTTTGTTGACTTTTCTTTTCTATTCTTTTTTATTTCTTTATTTAGCTTTTTGTCATTTAGTGACTTTAAATTATATGTACTTTAAATTATATTAAATTAAATTATTAAATTAAAAATTAAATTAAATTATATATACTTTAAATTATATATACTTTTGCGTTTAAACCTTGCTAATATAAGTCAAAATTCAAAATATCATACTAATTGTAATTGCAAATTATGTAATAAAATTTTTTAAACTCTTAAGCCTAAGTACTAAAAGAGACCTATGTCTTAATGTACATACCATATGTTCTTTAATAAACTTGAAACTTGACACACGGACGGACGGACGGACATCGCTCATTCGACTAACAATTCGGTCTCGATCATATGCCCTTACGGTCTTAGGGTCTACGGTGATTCTTTCTCTATGTTAGAAACTATGAATCAAACTTAATATACCTCCTATCCTATGGAATGGGGTATAAATATAAACAAAAGTGGGCGTGGCAAAAATTTATATATTTCAGTTGATAGCTTTCACACATATCTGAACATTTTATAGCGCAAGTTTTTTGGATTTAAAGAAAATATATCGAACTAAAAATGCGTAATAAAATGCAAATGAAATATGACCACGCCCAAAAGGGGGCGGTTTTCGCCTATTTTTTTGAAACGTAAATCACAGTACACTTAAGCGACGATAACGCGTACCAAATTTCAGCTTCCTACGACAATTTTGAATTTTCATGCTATTAAGTAAAGTGGGCGGATTTTGAAATCTTTTACACCTGTACTGCTTCGGGACCACGAAAGAACAGATATTAAGTTTCAAGTTCCTAGCTCAAAATTTAAGGACTAAAAAAGTACCGAGAGACGGACGGACGGAAGGACGGACGGACATGGCTCATTCGACTAACAATTCGGTCTCGATCATATGCCCTTATGTTTTGGGTGTCTACGGTGATTATTTCTCTATTTTACAAACTATGAATCAAACTTAATATACCTCCTATCCTATGGGATGGGTATAAATACGATGTTATAGAAAAGGGGTGGATGCCACACTCCTTTTTAAGAAAGAAGATTCTTAATCTGAGAAATTCTAAACACGATTGAAGTTAATAGAAACTGAAATTCAACAACCAAGATTTATGACTCAATTCGGAGCTTGAAAGTGGTCAATTGGAATGGGGTATCCAACGATTCCTCTAAGCGGATTGTAACCCTCCCACTAGTTTGAAATGTCAATCACAATGCACTTAACCGATGATAACGTATACCTAATTTCAGCTTCCGACGACAACTTTGGTTTTTCATGCTAATAAGTAAAGTGGGCGTGTCAGTGGGCGGATTTCAAAAATGTCTACACTTGTACTGCTTCGGTACCTAAAAAGAGCAGATATTTAGTTTCAAGTTCCAAGCTCAAAATTTAAGGCATAAAAACTACCGTTACACGGAACGACGGACGGACATGGCTCATTTCACTAACAATTCGGTCTCGATCATTAGCCCTTAAGGTCTTGGGGGTCTACGGTGATTATTACTCTATGTTACAAACTATGAATCAAACTTGATAGGTACCTCCTATCCTATGGGATGGGGTATAAAAACGATGTTATTAAAAAGGGGTGGATGCCAAGCGCCTTTTTTAGGGAGAAGATTCTTAACTGAGAAATTCTAAATACAATTAAAGTTAATAGAAACTGAAATTTAACAACCAAGATTTTTAACAACCAATTCGGAGCTTCGCAGTAGTCAATTGGGATGAGGTATCTAACGATTCGCCTAAGCGGTATTCAACTGGTATTTTAAATGGTATTTGCTGCCTCCCGTATCCTTCCAAAGTGCGGTGCCGCTGGTGGTATGAAATGACACTGGCTTTCATCCACAATGTTTTTTTTGAGAAATCTATGTCTGACTGCTTTTTGGTATTGCATAGAAGGATTTGAATTTCCTTGTTCGTTCCAAGAAAGTGGTCCCATTGTTGCTGTAGAAATGCGAACGAATTCCTTTTATTGATATCAAGCGCCGCTGCTAAAAACGGAGCAGAGCTCAGATCTCTCACCAGTTCAATTTGAATAGCCTTGGTTGCAAGGCATAAGAAGATTGCAATGTAACCCTTTGTTGTGCAGTGTACTCTTCCCTTTGATATCAGGACTTGAACAGGGCCGGCATAATCGACTCCAGTATGTGCAAATGGCCTGGATGGGATTACTCTGGTAAAATTCAAATAAGTTGGGTTTTTTCTCGTGCTCTAAACGGATGACAACGCACACAGTTGTGTATAATCTGCCGCTACACACGTTTTGGTTAAAGAATCGAATATGATTTGCGCAATGTTGATAATGTTAATCGAATGCCTTCGTGAAGGTTGCGCTGATGTGCCTTCTCAAAAAATAATTTGGAAAATCTGCCATTTCATTGGGAGGTAGTTTGGGAGGCATTTTAGTTGAGGGGCGTTTTCCAATCGATCTCCGACCACTAAAAGACCTTCTTCCTTCAAGTATGGGTTAAGTCAGTGGCTGCTCGTCAGTTCTTATTTCAAGGGTTCACACAATTTTTCCTCGAATAATACTTGCCTTTACAAGTACAAAAGTTAAAATACAAGTCTATTTTAACATCAAATCCTTTAGTGAGTTCGGTTTTGAAAAGTTGGCAAAAGTTTACCGTAGGTCCAAGTGGAATGTATTGATTTTTTTTATCTTAACATATGAATTTGGGTGTCCTGATTCCGAATATGCTATGAAAAATTGTCGGTCTCGTTTAGTTTAGAAGTAAAAGCCAAAGAAGTTCAAAAAGAGAGCAACTTTAATATACCCGTTAATGGCCATAGGCGCCTGCAAGACAACTGGCACCTACCCTTAGCGGAACGACGAAACCGCGCGAGCATAATTGAATGGATGACTTTGATAATACTATTAACGTGGACTGAACTTTTTTTCGATGCTAGGAATTTAATTATATTAAGTCTGTTATATAAAGATTTTTTAATGTGTTCACAATGTTGCTTAAAGTTAGACTTGTTATCAAAAATTACTCCAAGAATACTTAATTTATCTACGTTGGAAATTTTTAAGTTATTTAAGCTTACACTTAGGCGTTTGGGACAGCTGGTTTTTCTACAAACGTGCAGTAGTTTTGTTTAAGCTAGGGATATTTTTGATACTGATGTTTTACACCATCTATCAAGATGGGCTAAGATCAACGAAAAAATGTCAACAACTCTTGCAAGATCCTTGCATTTAGTAAGTAACCAAATCATCCGCATAAATTGAATGCCGTACTAGCTTGCATTTGTTTAAGATTTCGCTAACTTCATTGAATGCAATGATAAAAAGAATGACTGAAAGAAACAGCCGTTTTAGTTTAACCCTTAACTTTCTGTTTGTCAAAAAGGATTTTACGAATTTGTAAATTTTGGGTCCGATTTTCCATTCAACTAATTTTTTTAAAATTACATGTATGCCAATTCTGTCAAAGGCTTTCTGAATATCAATCGACAGAATGGTTACATGATTTTTTGTTGACAAGGCCGAAGCAGTGAAATTGTCTGTGTGTAGCAGGGCGTCCATTGTACTTCTGCCATGCTTAAATGCAACTTGGTTAACATCTAGAAGGTTTTCTTTTTCTAAGAACCAAAGGAGTCGTTTTGCTATTATTTTTTCGAGTAATTTTCCTGTGCGTGGTAAAAGAGATATAGGACAATACCCACCAACTTCGGTTGGTTTGATTTTGGTTTGGTTTTGGAATCGGAACTATGCAGGCTGTTTTCCACATTTGTGGTATGATAACTGTCTCTAGGATGTTGTTAAAGAGAAGAAGCAGTCGTTGTTTTAACTCTGTAGGAGCATTCTGTAGCATGGCGAAGGAAATACGGTCATAACCAGGAGTTTTGCCCTTTGCAGTGGCAAGGCAGCTTTCTAGTTCCAGGTTGTTGTTGGGTGTCTCGACTTTTTTTTTACTGAGGATGCTACATTATCAATGGGAGGCCAATGGCTAAGAAAAGTATTTTTTGCATGGAGAAAGTCGCTAGGAAAATTATTATTGTTAGAGCTACTGGACCAAGTTTTTGCCAAGCATTCGGAAATTTCTGGCTGGGAGCAAATGTTTTGGTTCCCGTGTTTTAACATTTTGATTTCGCGTGGGGTGTAGGAGGATGCTAGTTTTTTTTTATACCTGTCCATAGTTGTTTTGAGGAGGCACTTGGGTTAATCTTGGCCGTGAAGTTGGCGAAACACTCTTTCTTAGCTGTTTTGACAGCCCTACGAAAATGAGCATTTGCTTTCCGATAGGCAATAAGATTAGTGCCGCTGGGATTTTTTTTAAAAGGTTCCAAGCCTTTATTTTGCTTTCGCGAAGTTGACTAATTTCTTTACTTCACCACGGAGGATTATATTTTTGGGGAAACTTGGGCGATTGTGGAATGGCGACGTTTGCTGCATTGCGTATAGCTTTGTGCACTATGGCAGCTTCCTTGTTTATGTTAAGTGAATGAGTTTTGTGTGCTAGGAAATTTCTGGCTTCGATTTGAAAAAAAAGCCAGTTGGCTTTATCGGTCTGAAATTGGGGAAGGCAATTCTGGATTTTTCGGTAAGACCCCAGGACTATGTTTGTAATGATCGGGAAATGATCACTTACACACAGATCCGGCAGAATATCCCAGGTTGTTCTGTCGCAAAGTGAGGGTGAGATAGGGATAAGTCAACGTGGGTGAAAGTCCTGTGGGTCGAGAAGTGCGTTGCTCTACCGTCATTTAAAATGGCTATGTTATAATCTACCAAAAATCTTTCAACAATTTTTTTTCTCTTATTACTGCACGGTGATCCCCAAATCGGGCTCCATGCATTAAAATCGCCCAGGAGAACCACGGGTGTGTTTGTTGATTGAATTATTTGTTCCAAGTCTGAGCCCGTGAATTGTTGAGAGGGTGGTATGTAGAGGGATATGAAGGTTATTTTTTTTGTCAAGTTCTACTTCGACAGCCACAATTGAAATATTAAAGTTAAAATGTATACGATTATGTGGGATCGATTTTTGAATAAATAAAGTGCCTTGTTTTGCGGAGGTGTTTACCGGAAAGTTGTGGTAAAATGGATTGAATTGCTTGTGAAGATTTGGTTTAGTATTGCATTGAAAATGAGTTTCTTGCAGCGCAATTATAGAAGGGTTGTGGTCCTTAATCAATATTTGGAGCTCATGAAGGCTATTAAAATAACCCTGCACGTTCCAATGAAGAACCTTAGGAAAGAGTTTTGAGCGGGGTTTAGACTTATACACAATATAATCTGTGTATAATCTGTATATTGTGCTAAAAGGTGATGTAAGAACTGGGACTCTGCAGCACTGAGCCAACCGCTGAGCCAACCGGGTTCCTGTAAGAGCCCGCTTGGCTCAGCCCAAGCGCGGCAGAGTCAGGTGTTTTGGTGGTAATTTTAGTATTATGTACTTTCATCATCTTCCATTTCAACGTAGTATTGATTGGAGTCAATGATATTGGTGAAGAGGAAGGGTTTGTATTCGATAATTTTTTGGTGTTGTCAGTTGGAGAGTTAAGTGTGCGTTGTGTGCTTTCTTTGGTAAGTGAAAGATTAGCTGTGTTAGGATTGAGTGGAAAAATTGAGTTGGCTATGGAGAGATCAGTGTTTCTGTGCAGATTTGAGTTATTTTTGTTTTTTGCATTTGCAGTGGGAGGATTTGTGTGTGTATTGGTTGTTTGATTACTGTTGTATTCATGTGATTTAGAGAGAGTGCGAGCAGGATTGGTAACCGAATTTTTTGGGATGGATTTTTTTTTTGTAAGTTTGCGATTTGTGTTTGAGCAGAGTTAGGAGCTGTATGTTGGCTTGTGTAAGTATGACTGGTAGCCAGTATTTTATTTGATGTTGTTTCAAATGATTTGGTGTGATCAGATGCTGTGGAAGAAGAAATCGAAGGGGCAAAGGATATTTCTGTAGGTTTTTGTGTTGGTGAGTGGTTACGTTTCTTGTGACAGTGGCGTACGAGACTTCTGTGACTGGATTTTGTTTTCTGAATATTTTTTTTGCTTCTGCCATGCTGCATTTGTTTACAGTTTTGATTTTTAGCGTTACCTTGGCCTGCAAGAAGCGTTTGCAAATTTTAGAAGAGAATGGGTGTTCTTCCAAATAGTTAGCGCATGAAACGCGAGAACAACTTTAGGACGGGTGTGGTGGTAGGTTGCAGGTTTCACAAGAGGCATTTCCATTGCAACGTTTTGCAGTGTGCGCCAATAATTAGCAATTCCGGCATCGCATCGGATTCGGGAAATATTCCGTGACTTGAACGTTGTACCAGCCTATATTAAGGGAATTTGGGGGGCGGAAAAGATCAAAGGTAAGCAGCATTAGACCGGTTGGGCGCTCTTGTCCGTCAACTGTTCTTTTGAACTTGAAGACTTCTGTGACGCCATTTGACTTCATTTCCTGAATGATCTCTGATTCAGTTGCATATACTGTACCTTTGCATGAATTAAGCCATGTGTGCAGGTTAACTGTTATAGGGCAAAGATTTGAAAGGGAATTTTTGGAAAGGAAGATGTCGGCAATTTTTTGCGATTTGGCTAAAACAAGACGATTCCCGTCTCGCAGTTGGGTTATCGACTCGTAAGCGGTGCTGATGTCGATGGCTTTTTTCAACATAAAAACGCTGAAAGATGAGAGGGGTTTCTGGTTGTCGGACGGCGATAAGACAATAAATTTGGGGTTGGTGGAAACACTATTTGTAGGAAAAACATCACTAAATTCGATAGCTGTAGGTATTATTGGTTTCTTTTTTCGCTTTACTCTGGGTTTGATTAGCGGCTCTGTATCGAGACCACTGAACCGATTACCCAAAAGGGATTTTGCCCTTCCAGCCATAATACTATCGATATTTGGACACTATGTTCACTTAATTAATTTTAGCAACCGAAGCGAGAAAAATTGCCGTAAATCGCTGTGGAAACAGCGGGGAAAGAAAAACAACGGTAACTATTCGAGAGAGATAGTAGGGCGTGGCAGGCACCCAACTGACGATCAAACTGTCACGCCTGTTGTGAAACACCAATTGGGGTGGAGACTAATCCCGCAATTTATTTGTAATTATAAAATTTTTGTGTAATTATTTTATTTGAAAGGGGCGTGGCAGGCCCAACTTCTCTAACCAAAAAACTCAAAAATATAATTTTTTGGCTCAAATACAATAATTTTGTGAAATTGACCTCAAAAGATGAGTATCACTAAAAGATCTCTAAAAGTATGAAAACTGGTGGGAGGGCTACAATCCGCTTAGGCGAATCGTTGGATATCCCATCCCAATTGACCACTCTCAAGCTCCGAATTGGGTCATAAATCTTTGTTGTTAAATTTCGGTTTCATTTAACTTTAATTGTATTTAGAATTTATCAGTTAAGAATCTTCTGCCTAAAAAAGGGGCGTGGCATCCACCCCTTCTCAATAACATCGTATTTTTGTTTATATTTTTTATCAGAAGTGGTATACACGTAAAAAATCGTTTATTAGAATGAATATTAAGTACGACCACGCCTACAAGGGGGCGGTATTCGCTTTTTTAAATGCCAATCACAATACACTTAAGCGAGAATATCGCGTACCAGATTTCAGCTTCCTGCGACAACTTTGATTTTTCAAGCTAATAGGTAAAGTGGGCGTGGCAGTGGGCGGATTTTAAAAATTAATGTACTGCTTCGGGACCTAGAAAGATCAGATATTAGGTTTCAAGTTCCCAGCTCAAAATTTAAGGCCTAAAAACTACCGACAAACCTAACACCAATAACAACAAAGGGTTGTTATTGGTGTTAGGTTTTCCTCTGTTTTGCCTTTATTACAAGGTGTTCCACAGGTTCCATACTTGGACCGATTTTATTTGCAATGTTTGTCAACGATTTTCCATTGGAATGTTTACACACTTGTATGCATATGTACGCAGATGACGTACAACTGTACATGTCTATGCCTTTGAATCGACTTGACTAATTAGTTTTTTGTTTTAACAGGGATTTGTCAGCGATTAATGACTGGGCAAGCAAACACGGGTTGCTGCTAAATCCTTCCAAGTGTCAGGTTCTACCTATATCAAAAAGTAGTTTTGAACTGAGTCTAATGCCAAATATAAAAATATCAGAATCGAAATTGGCTATAGTGGAGTCAGCTACTAGCCTTGGGTTCGTTATAAACCGCAATCTGTCCTGCAACAACCATATAAACTATATCATTGGTCGTATATATGGTTGTTTGCGTAGACTGTGGTTGGCTGCAAACTCCACACCCTTTGAAATGCGACGGAAGCTCGTCCAAGCCCTTAAACTTCCCATAATAACATATGCCGATGTTGTTTTTAGTAGCATGGATTCGTTGTCACGCAATAAGTTACAGGTGGCCTTCAATGATGCAGTTCGATACATTCATGGACTACGCAGATACGATCGGATATCGGTCTTTGTGAAAGGTTTCTAGGGTTGCACCTTAGTACAATACATGGATGCAAGAAATTGTATATTTTTACACAAACCAATAAAATATCCAAATATCCTATGGGATGGGGTATAAAAACGATGTTATTAAAAAGGGGTGGGTGCCAAGCGCCTTTTTTAGGGAGAAGATTCTTAACTGAGAAATTCTAAATACAATTAAAGTTAATAGAAACTGAAATTTAACAACCAAGATTTTTAACAACCAACTCGGAGCTTCACAGTAGTCAATTGGTATTAATTAAATGGTATTTGCTGCCTCCCGTATCCTTCCAAAGTGCAGTGCCGCTGGTGGTATGAAATGACACTGGCTTTCATCCACAATGTTTTTTTTGAAAAATCTATGTCTGACTGCTTTTTGGTATTGCATAGAAGGATTTGAATTTCCTTGTTCGCTCCAAGAAAGTGGTCCCATTGTTGCTGTAGAAATGCGAACGAATTCCTTTTATTGATATCAAGCGCCGCTGCTAAAAACGGAGCAGAGCTCAGATCTCTCACCAGTTCAATTTGAATAGCCTTGGTTGCAAGGCATAAGAAGATTGCAATGTAACCCTTTGTTGTGCAGTGTACTCTCCGGCATAATCGACTCCAGTATGTGCAAATGGCCTGGATGGGACTACTCTGGTAAAATTCAAATAAGTTGGGTTTTTTCTCGTGCTCTAAACGGATGACAACGCACACAGTTGTGTAAAATCGGCCGCTACACACGTTTTGGCTAAAAAATCCAATATGATTTGCGCAATGTTGATAATGTTAATCGAATGCCTCCGTGAAGGTTGCGCTGATGTGCCTTCTCAAAAAATAATTTGGTAAATCTGCCATTTCATTATGAGGTAGTTTGGGAGGCATTTTAGTTGAGGGGCGTTTTCCAATCGATCTCCGACCACTAAAAGATCTTCTTCCTTCAAGTATGGGTTAAGTCAGTGGCTGCTCGTCAGTTCTTATTTCAAGGGTTCACACAATTTTTCCTCGAATAATACTTGCCTTTATTGACAAGTCTATTTTAACATCAAATCCTTTAGTGAGTTCGGTTTTGAAAAGTTGGCAAAAGTCTACCGTAGGTCCAAGTGGAATGTATTGAATTTTTTTATCTTACATATGGATTTGGGTGTCCTGATTCCGAATATGATATGAAAAATTGTCGGTCTCGATTAGTTTAGAAGTAAAAGCCAAAGAAGTTCAAAAAGAGTGCAACTTTGATATACCCGTTAATGGCCATAGGCGCCTGCCAGACAACTGGCACCTACCCTTAGCGGAACGACGAAACCGCGCGAGCGGCTGAACCCTGTAAAAAAGGGAGTTCAAATCCTTTAAGCCCGCGCTGTTGTCTCCAAAAGCAAATTTAATTTACAGCGAATCTTGTCAGATTTCTAAAGCATACTTTTGGGCAGAAATTAAAAGTCGAAGATGAGGTTCTTTGCATGGAAGTATTGAAACTTTGAATAGCTATAACTTTTAAACTAAATGAGACCGACAATTTTTAATAACATATTCGGACACTAAATCAGTAATCAGGACACTAAAATACATATATAAGCATAAAAATAACAACTAAATTCCACTTGGACCTACGGTTAACATGTTCCGAAAAGTATAGCTATGTAACTGCAAAGTATTAATAAAAAACAAGATACGAAACAGTTTCACTTATTTTTAGGGGTAGTACCTGTGCACAAAACCGAAGCAAAATCTTTTCTTTTGCTCTATTTTAAATTCAAATAGGTAAATCTATACTGTTTAATTTGTTGTTACCCTTATAGGTAACCTCACATATTTTTCTATTGAGTATCTAAGTAATTATGACGTAATTGTTTTTCATCATGTTTCGTACATTGAAGCATAAAGCACAGTCAGTTTGTTTTTGAATACATAAGCTCTTCCCCGAATTGGCATAAGTTTACCATAGATCCAAGTAGAATCTATTGGATTTTTTTATCTTAATATATGGATTTTGGTGTCCTGATTCCGAATATGCTATTAAAAACTAATAACTTCTAAGCTAATAGAGAAAAGCTTAGAAGTTATTAGCCAAAGAAGTTCAAAAAGAGTGCAACTTTAACATACCCGTAAATGGCCATAGGCGCCTGCCAGACAACTGTCACCTACCCCTAGCGGAGCGACGAAGTCGCGTGAGCGGCTTAACCCTGCGAAAAATGGAGTTGAAATCCAGATAATTTAGGTGTAACATATTTTTTTAATATTTTTGACAGTATACATACATACACATTTATATATTTTTCAAATTCTACATCTTACAAATTTCACAATCATTATACAATCATTTTACATCCTACACAGTACAGAACTGTGCCTACTTAAAGCCTATGAACATTTAAAATGAGTTACTCACAGCTCTGTGGCAGGAATATTCGAGTATGTTATGTTCTTTTCAGTACGGAGATTAATTATGTTCTGTGAAAAAATGTACATGCATATCTAACTAGTGGGAGGGTTACAATCCGCTTTGGCGAATCGTTGGATACCCCGAATTTCAGCTTCCTACGACTTATTAACTTCCTTAACTTATTTTAAGCAGCATTGGTATTAACTAACTTAATACCAATAGAATTCTTAAATAAGCTAATATCCAACGATCAAAAAAACGGATAATTATCTTCATTGATTAAATAACGGATTTTTAAACATCAGTTGAACCGAAAAAAAAGTTGAAGGGCCGACTACTAGTGCCATCACCCTACAACAGAATGTAAGATATACCCAGATATACAGTCAAAAGCGCTTATTACGACATCGGTTATAACGACGTATTGGTTAAGACAACCAAATTCTTAGGTCTCGAATAAGCGCCATTATAATTCCATAGAACGACAATCGCTCTTAAGGACATCGCTTATAACGACATATCGCTTATAACGACCGATTTAACCCTTTTTTCAGATTATCGGTTATAACGACTAAAATTAGTGTTGAAACGAATAGTATATAAAGGTTACAGACGATATAAGGCTTCTTATGGACTCTAAGAAGGTAACGCTGCTAACGCTATTAGATTTTTCTAAAGCATTTGACATGGTCAACCATGATCATCTTACAAGGAAGCTGTTTGAACTATTTTCTTTCTCGCACTCTGCAGCTCAACTGATAAAATCCTATTTATCGGGCAGAGACCAAGTAGTCAGTGCCAAAGACAGAACATCGGCTCCAATTTCTCTTACAA
This sequence comes from Neoascia interrupta, assembly GCA_947623515.1. NCBI lineage: Eukaryota > Metazoa > Arthropoda > Insecta > Diptera > Syrphidae > Neoascia > Neoascia interrupta. Next base: position 13,047,660 of record OX392465.1, read on the forward strand.
GAGTTGTTCCACAAGGGTCTATTCTTGGGCCTATTTTGTTTATGATGTACATCAATGACCTGCCAAATGTACTTCAACACAGTCAAGTACACATGTTCGCAGATGACGTGCAAGTTTACGTGGGAGGCCATATAGGTCAAATCAACTCTGCCATTGACGATTTAAACTGCGACCTTCTAGCAATCTCTAATTGGGCCGAGCTTAATGAACTCTCTCTCAATACTAGTAAATGTCAGTGTATCACTATTTACCACCGAAAAGTAGACACATCAATTTTACCCAAAGTTAAAATCGGTCGTACCGAATTAAGCTATGTAGAGAAGGTTAAAAATCTAGGTATTGTGTTCGACTGCATCCTAAAGTGGGATCTTCACTTAAACTATATTTGCTCACGGATCTTATTCTGCCTATCATTACTAACGATTGTGAACTGTTTTCGCAACGCGATTTCAGCACCAATCGCAAGCTTAATGTTGCCTTTAATTCTGCAATCAGATATGTTTGTAACCTAAGGAAGTATGACCACATATCTTATTACAGACAAAATGTAGTTGGCTGTACTCTTGACACCTTCCTTAAGTACAGTTCGATTCTTTTGCTGCACAGAGTTATCAAGCTAAAAGAACCAAACTATCTTTACATCAAATTGCAGTTAACTCAATCTGCCCGAGCGCAGAGCTTTATAGTTCAACGCCCATTACCAAGAGCCGCACAGATGCAGTTCTTTTGGTCCACTGTTAAGCATTGGAATTCTTTGCCAATTTCACTGCGAAGGAGATCTGATAGGGGGGACTTTCATAATGCTTTGTTTAATTTTCTTGCAAATATTTAGTTCACAAATGTTTACTTTTCTTACGAATATTAATTCAAAATAATTTTTTTTATTTAATTTTAACTTGCTCTTTATGTTTAGTTTTGTATTATTATTATTGTTACTTATTATTACTTATTGCTACTAATTTGAATAACCTTGTCCTTAACTGCACCAGTTTTAAAGATTTTTGGTCTTAGGTGTATGTTGTTATATGAAATGAAATGAAATGAAATGAAATGAAATGTATTCGGCCTAAGGCTGAGTACTGAATATTCGTTCAGGGCCGTGGCCGAATAGCCGAAAATTCGGCCAAACTATTCAGCTGGACTTCAGATTATAAAGTTCTGAAAAGTGCGAACACAGGTGGAGCGAACATGGTTGATTGAACCATAAGATCATTCCACACAAATTCCTTGGCTTTTTTTGTCGCCCCATGTAGTTTATATGACAAAGCTTTGTCTTTCAAGAAAAATATCCTTCCAAAACAAAAATCACCAAGCTAACGATGTTCATGTTCAAAAAAGTTTCTTTTTTGCATGCAAACATCGTCCCCTTGAATCGCGTTTGTATTAAAAGGTTCGTTTTCGTGAGATAAGGGAAAGGAAAAGGGTCAATTGGAGCGCTACTTTGCGCCGCCGCGCCGGCCCCTCGGACGTTAGCTCTGGAAATGCGAGGAACGCTCATTCAAAGTACCTATACGTATGTGTTTGTAGTGAGTAGCCATAATTTTTTTTAGTGAAGCAGGAATCTTCACCCTCGTTGTTTTTTTAACACTTCAAATAAAGTAATTAATTGAAAATTATCATGTTATTTTGCTTTTTTGTTCGTTTTTCCAACTATTCGGTATTCGGCCGAAAAGTAACTCAATATTTGGTATTCGGCCGAATAGTAACTCAATATTCGGTATTCGGCCGGATAGCAAAATATAAGCCGAATACCGAATAGTAACCGAATATTCGTTTCAACACTAACTAAAATCGACGCAGCTGCTGCGCAACTGATTTTTTTCTAGAACGGTAAACGGATTCTCTATATATGCGATGTATCTAAGTTTGTAGAATATATACAGGGTGTTTCCAAATTCGATGCAAATATTTTGACACAAGATTCTTGGGTATATTTGAAGAAAAAAATTGTTCTATAGTATGGGCCTATCTCAAATTTTGATACCACTTATTGGGAATTTAAGAAAACACCTACTTTGAGGTACCTTGACCCATACTAACACAAATATCTCCGCTAACACTTACAACAGGTACTTCATTTAGGACTTAAATTTTAGAAGAAATAGTACTCCTTTTAACTGCATTAAAATAAAATTGATGACTTTTTTTAACTTTCGAGGTATTTGCTTTTAAGTCGGATCCTTTTTCCCTGCCCATGACATTTTTTTGACTTTCAAGACACATTTCTGCGAAAAATGCGTAATAAACATATCGGTAATTTTTTTTTTTCTAGTGCACCTAACAATACTCAATAAAAATTGCAAAGACAAGTTACCCGAAAAACTCACAGATTTTATGATACTTGGGCAATTGCATAGCAGGTAAAAATATGAAAAACTCGATTCATAGTGTTCAATTCCTATTATTCTGAATAAAAATGCTTGTGTTTGGTTTATGTTTTTTTTATTTCATTAAGTTAACTTTGCAATCAAATAAGGTGTTCAAAGTGTCCTCCTCCATTTTGTATGCATGCTAGAGCCCGTTTTTGGATTGCGCTGTCAACGTTTATTGAGGATAACTCCTGTCTCACTTGTGACGAGGCTTGGAGAATGCGATCTTCTAAATCATTTAGAGTTGATATTTCAAATTACTAATCTATTTCGGAAATGTATGCAACCAAATTAAGCATTTAGGACTTAAATTTTAGAAGAAATAATACCCCTTTTAACTGCATTAAAATAAAATTGATGACTTTTTTAACTTTCGAGATATTTGCTTTTAAGTCGGATCCTTTTTCCCTGCCCATGACATTTTTTTGACTTTCAAGACACATTTCTGCGAAACATGCGTAATAAACATATCGGTAATTTTTTTTTCTAGTGCACCTAACAATACTTAATAAAAATTGGTAAGACAAGTTACCCGAAAAACCCACAGATTTTATGATACTTGGGAAATTCCATAGCAGGTAAAATTATGAAAAACTCTTTTTACGAAGCCGCGACAGGTATAAGGTGGAAATATGATTTGTTACCTACTTTTATAACCGCGATTGACAACAAGAACGATTTTTTGACTATGTATTAATAATTTACGTAGGTTTTAGAGCATGCATTTTTATTAGACTACCTGATAAAAAGGTAATTTCCCTATCATTTTTCTGTTAAATCCCAAAAAGGATTAATTTTGAGGTTGGTCACCTAGTTATAAAATTTACCTAATGTAAATTGTATAAAAGGTTAGAAAACAAAATTAAATCCATCAAAGTAATTTTTGAAGCCAAGGGGTTTCCCTTAACAGTTGTTAAGAAACCCTACTTGAAATGGCATCTTTTACAAACGAAGAATACGCCGATATTATCTACGTTTATGGGATGTGCAACGGAAGTTCTATTAGAGCACAACAAAGATACCATCAGCTTTATCCTAACCGAAGAGTACCTTATCCCCGCGTATTTACAAATTCGTTTCGAAGACTTCGGGAAACGGGATCTGTTTCAACAAGACGACCTAACGCAGGAGCTTCACCAGGAAGAATTGCAGTTGATGAAAGAATACTGGAAGCGGTTGCAAATGATCCATCAATCAGCATCAGGCGCTTATCCTTGCGATTTAATGTTTCAACACATAAAATTGTTCGTCTCCTGCATACGGAAAACTTGTATCCATACCACCATACACCTGTGCAGAAACTGCTTCCGAGTGATTTGGAGCCGAGACTTGAGTTTTGCAACTGGTTGTTAGAGCGGAACTTGGATGACAACGGTTTTATAAGCAGAATCCTATGGACGGACGAATCTCAATTTACTAGAGATGGGATTACAAATTTTCACAATCTACACACATGGGCTGCGGAAAACCCACACACAAGGAGAGAGTCATCATTTCAACACAGATTTAGCGTCAATTTGTGGGCAGGTGTTATTGGAAACAACTTAATCGGTCCCTTCAAACTGCCTCCCACACTGAATTCTGCAAACTATCTGGAATTTTTGCGCAATGATTTAACAGATCTACTGGAGGATGTTCCGGTAACTCAACGAGCTTCGTCATATTTTCAACAGGATGGAGCCCCAGCTTACTTTGGTCGCGAGGTTAAGAATTGGCTGGATGAAAAGTACGCTGGTCGTTGGATAGGAAGAAATGGACCAGTTCACTGGCCTGCAAGATCTCCAGACCTTACAATTATGGATTTTTTTGTATGGAAGAAAATGAAAGAACTTGTTTATTCTACAGAAATATCAACTCTAAATGATTTAAAAGATCGCATTCTCCAAGCCTCGTCACAAGTGAGGCAGGAGTTATCCTCAATAAACGTTGACAGCGCAATCCAAAAACGGGCTCTAGCATGCATACAAAATGGAGGAGGACACTTTGAACACCTTATTTGATTGTAAAGTTAACTTAATGAAATAAAAAAAAAAAAACAAACCAAACACAAGCATTTTTATTCAAAATAATAGGAATTGAATACTATGAATCGAGTTTTTCATAATTTTACCTGCTATGGAATTTCCCAAGTATCATAAGATCTGTGGGTTTTTCGGATAACTTGTCGTGGCAATTTTTATTAAGTATTGTTAGGTGCACTAGAAAAAAAAATTACCGATATGTTTATTATGCATTTTTCGCAGAAATGTGTCTTGAAAGTCAAAAAAATGTCATGGGCGGGGAAAAAGGATCCGACTTAAAAGCAAATATCTCGAAAGTTAAAAAAGCCATCAATTTTATTTTAATGCATTTAAAAGGAGTACTATTTCTTCCAAATTTTAAGTCCTAAATGAAGTACCTGTTGTAAGTGTTAGCGGAGATATTTGTGTTAGTATGGGTCAAGGTACCTCAAAGTAGGTGTTTTCTTAAATTCCCAATAAGTGGTATCAAAATTTGTGATAGGCCCATACTGTTGAACAATTTTTTTCTTCAAACATACCCAAGAATCTTGTGTCAAAATATTTGCATCGAATTAGGAAACACCCTGTATACATCGGGATATGTTTGGGATATGTTACCCTTTGCAGACGTTATTTGTTTGCATTTGCAATTAAACATTGAGGTTGTTCTACGCTGGGTAAGTTGAACTCAGTGCAGAAAAAATTAATGTGTATTTTTAAATGTGCATTCTTATTATTTTATTGCTCACAAGTAAAGAAAAAATGCACCAACCGGGCACATTCGGCAAAAATTTGTTTTTAGCCAAATGTGCCCCGGGCTAGTGAAGTGAAGTTTTCGTTAAAGCCATATTTTGTATAAAAATATTAGAAGCGGTGTTTAAGCTCAGCAAAAACTTGGCAGCACGGCTCCCAAACCAATTATATGTGAAATTCTAACCAACACGACAATATGGAGGGGGTAACACGGGTAAAACTTGGCAATACAGCTCCCCGACTATAACAAACTACATTATAATGACATTCCAACCAACACGACCATTACATTCATTCATGGGTATAGAAAAGTAAGCAGCAACATTTCTTTCCGACGTGGCACAGAAAAACACATAAACATTATCACTCAAGGAAAAATATACCTACCAATCAATATACATAGGTATGCACATTCATTTATAAGTAGAGCCGTAACAAGCAAAATGCCAGATCTTTCGTTGCTTTGGTCCAAAGGCCAGTAGATGTTTTTTTTATACCCGACCCAGGGTATATTAAGTTTGATGTATAGTTCGTAACGCAGTGAAATAATCACCGTAGACCCCTAAGACCTTTTAGAGATATGGGGACAGGAGAATCGGTTAAGCCATGTCCGTCCGTCCGTCCGTCCATATGTAAACAAATATTAGGCCTGAAATTTTAAGGCAGAGAGCTGAAATTTTGTGGGTTGGTTGGAGGTCCAGTCCTTCAGATCAAGTTTGAAAATAAGCTGAATCCGCCTTCAGACACGCCCACTACAGGCCTGTATGTTCGACTATCTCTAATTTAAAGAAATACATTTTGCAAATTTTAGCTATGTTACAATGGCGCCAGCGCATTCATTTTTGGTACGTTACATTGCCTTATAATTGTCTTTAAGGTAGCCAAAAAAATTTAGCTTTTTCATTGGTCACGCCCACCTTTTAAGGGATTTTAGCTTAAAATGACTTTTTCAATAAATATATATGACATTTGACAAAAAATTATATGACAAAAGCTGTAGATATTAGCATTTTCTAACTTTTATGTATATATTGTATGTGCCTCCGCCCACTTTTGTAGGCGTGGCTTAAAAAAAAGTGATTTTTTTAGTAAAAAAGGCGGAGTTTTAGTCGGAAATGTATGCAACCAATACGAAAAATACCATTCAAGTAAGAGAAAAAACGTTTGCCACAAGCGCGAAAAAGGGCCAAGCGTTGAGCGAGGTTGTTGTTATATATTAACAACCTTTTCGTTGTAGCTATATTCTTTAACAGTGAGCAATAAAAGATTTTGGGACAATATGAAAAATGTTTGCAATGCATTTATCACAAGCGACTTTATCTTTACTAGTTATTGCAAAGCGCATTTGGGGTAAACTCTTAGTCGTTTTATCTCAAGAGCCCATAATTGTGCCATTTATAGTTTTCCGATTTTGCTAAAGAGTTTTGTTTTGTTTTTGGAGTAAAAGAACGTACTGCTAAAGCTATAGCATGGTTACCTAAAGTACCTACAACTGTACTATTTATGGCTTTTCAGATGACCGAAATGTTTTTTGTCCATTTAAATTTGACGGGTAGTATCGTTAAAGCAAGAATAAGAAGAGCAAACTGCCATTTATAAAACCATTTGCCACAAACGACTTTATCTTTAACAGTCATAGCAAAGCACGTTAAGGATAGAATCAGAATTTGCTTACCTGAAATATGTTGAAATTTACCATTCATTGTTTTATATAATAGCCACCCTGACACAGCATTCACTTGAAGCATCAGTTGCAGTAATAAAGTGCAAATGATAAGAACCAATGCACTAAATGTATTTATTTGGGGTTAATAAGAAGGACGTGTGGCCTTTTTGAACAGTTACATTGAAAATGTTAATTATTGCATAAAGAGCACATACAAAATTGGAAAACTAAAATTTCTTACAAATTGTGTATAGTTGTGTTGTGATTTGACGATGACTACAAGTCTCGTTTCATTTCAATGTTGGCATCTCGAGTCTGATATTTCGATTGACTATTACTACTATCGGGGTTATCTATTAACAATATTAACAAAAAGAAAAGGTCGTTTGTGACAAACGGTCTAATATTTTCCTTGAATACGTGTAAACTCTTGTGATTAGTAGCATTTTTTCTTATCAACAAAGGTAATTCTGGTTACATCTATATGTAATGCCAATACTTGCACGCTATTTTTCTCGGAATCACATTTAAGGGCTAAGAACGCTTGACGCAAACGGTTAACCGTTGTGTATAAGTGGTAACTATTTGCCACAAGCAGTTACCTATAAGGACAAGCAGTGCCAAAAGCACACTGTTTGCAGTTAGAGTATTTTTTCTAGGGTGTAGTATAAAGCATTCAACAGTTATATTTTTATATCCGGCCCAATTTTTGGAGGCGTGGCAGTTTTCTTTTTGGTATGGTCGGGTATTTTGCAATCCGTCGTAGATGGATTGAAGCTTTTGCATACCCACTGTTGCACCTTCCCACTTGTTTTTATTTCTTTTGCTACAATACGCAAAAAGAACAAAATAATGAGGAGAAAACACAGAAAATTTGCAAATTACGCTAGAATATATTACGCTAGAATAAACTTTCAGTGAGCGTGCAACATGTGTCTTGAAAATCTATCTGTGCTGTACCTCTCCGACGTAAGGCGGCGCCACCATGCACAGACCGAATACCAAAACTATTTTACCTTTGTATATTGACGACTTATAAGGTGCCACCCAGGTTTTGTGAGTACCTTCAAGTTACGATGACATTTGACAGAAACTGTTAAACACGTACGGAAATTAAGTCAATTTGTTTTAAAATTTCATTTGTGAAAAGATTTATAAGTTATACCAGATACTGCGCAGTGTCTTAAGCAATCGCAAGGAGCTGCTGAAGTGGAAGGTGTTACTGAAGATGGGAAAACCCTTTCCAAAGAATTTTGCCATTTGCAGTCGGCACTTTAGAAAGCAGGAAATTCTTGTTCCACTGGCGAGGGGAAAGAGAGTTAAGTGTCTGCTCCTACCCTCAGCTTTGTCATCACAGAATTTACCTGAGTCAAGCACCTACAGCAAAAAATGCACCCAGCAAATAAAAAAAGGTACACCCGACTTGAAGACAGAAACAGTCGCAAGGATTGGTGAGCAAAAAGTTATTATTTTAGCGTGAGTACAATATTTGACTGTTTATTGTTTTCTTTCCAGTTGTGAGAGAGTGCATCACAAGCCTTTGGATTTAAAGGGTGATTTTTTAGCTGGCTTGGTTTTTGGCAACACTGGTTTTGACAGCTGACGTGTGTTTAGTACCTTGTGTCACTGTCAAACAGCTTCAGTTTGGTTTGCAATTTAACAATGGATCGTCTTACAAATGAACAACGCTTGCAAATTATTGAATTTTACTATCAAAATTCGTGCTCGGTTCAAAATGTTCATCGCGCGCTGCTTCCATTTTATGGTCGGCATTCTCGACCTTCTGAGCAGTCTATTCGGAAGATTGTGACCAATTGGTCAATTGGCCGCCTAGATCATGCGATTTGACACCATTAGATTATTTTTTGTGGGGGTATGTCAAGGCTAATGTCTATAGGGACAAGCCCGCTTCGATTGACGCACTGGAAGCCAACATCCATGCATTCATTCGTGAGATACCGGCCGATATGTGTGAAAGAGTATGACGAAATTGGGCTCAGCGGATGGGCTACCTGAGACGCAGCCGCGGTCAACATTTGCATGAAATTATCTTTAAACACTAAATTGCAAGGTTCAAACTATCGATTCAAATAAATATTTCATTAATTTTTTCGAATTTTTTGTGTTTTTTTTTTAAAAAAAGTTCTCAACCTCTTAAAAAATCACCCGTTATTAGCAGATGAGAGCATAACCAACCAGCTCGATGCACAAAGAGCCTTGACTGTATCTGCAATCCAAAATGACAAATGTGTTCAAGTTGGAGCAGAAATGCATTTTTAGTCTCTCCCCTTCATTGTCGACTCGGACGAAAAATCAACCTTGCTACTAGCATTTCTTCCAGAAGGCTGTTGACTACGATTGTGGAATGCTGCTTAATAGTACGCCCATCGGAAAAAAAAACAAAAAAGCATGTCGCTGGAACAAAGAATTATTCTTACAATGTTTAGAATAAAACATAACAGTTCGATTGCCATAACTGCGTTTTTGTTTAACATATCCTTACAAACTTTTAAGACGTATTTTACGGAATGTGTACGACTGCTTTCGAAAACACTTGAGTGCAGCATTTACTGGCAAACTAGAGAAGAAAACCGCCAAAATTTGCCCACCTGTTTTGCGAGATTTCCAAACACCATGAAAGTTCTTGACTGTACAGAAACAAAAACAGAGCAGTTTCAGAGTATCACTTGCAGGTCTTGCACGCACTCACACAATAAAGGAGGTCATACAGTTAAACTTTTGAAAGGTGTTTCTCCATCGGGCTTGGTAAACTATGTGAGCAATGCAGTGGCTGGAAGAACATCTGGCAAAGCCGTTTTCAACCTATCGAGCTTGTTAGAAAAACAAAGCAGGCGATGCGGTTATGACAAGGGATTAGACAAGGGATTTATGATTGGTAATGAACTTTTCTAAGGAATAAAGGAAAAAAGATGATGCGACCACATTTTATGACCCAAGAGAGGACAAAATCGGACGTTGAACGAGATCGTCTCGTCGCAGCAGCTCGAGTTCATGTAGACCAACGAATATCGCGACTAAAAATATTTGAAATGATGTCGGAAAAGATATCATTATCAATCCTCCCTTATCTGGATGATGTTGTCACTGTTGTTTGTGCTATTTCAAACCTAGGCCCATCTATACTAAGTGATGATAAATTTATGTAGCTGATACATGCATATTTCTTTTTTTAAGATGAAACATTCTACTAAGTCAAAATAAAACAAGTGGGAAAGTGCAACAGTGGGTGTGCAAAAGCTTCAATCCATCTATGACGGATTGCAAAATACCCGACCATACCAAAAAGAAAACTGCCACGCCTCCAAAAATTGGGCGGCATATAAAAATATAACTGTTGAATGCTTTATACTAGGTGGTTGCATACATTTCGGCCTAAAACTCCGCCTTTTTAACTAAAAAAAATCACTTTTTTTAACGTTACGCCCACAAGTGGGGCGGAAGCACATTCAATATATACATGAAAGTTAGAAAATGCTAGTATCTACAACTTTTTTCATATAAAAAAATTAAAATTTTTTTTAAAAATTAATGCGCTAGCGCCATTGTAACAGCTAAAATTTGCAAAATGTATTTTTTTAGATTAGAGATGGTCGCACATACAGGCCTGTAGTGGGCGTGTCTGTGGGCGGATTCAGCTTATTTTCAAACTTGATCTGAAGGACTGGACTTCCAACCAACCCACAAAATTTCAGGTCTCTGCCTTAAAATTTAAGGCCTAAAAGTTGTTTACATACAGACGGACGGACGGACATGGCTTAATCGATTCTCCTGTCGGTCCCATTCATATCTCTAAAAGGTCTTAGGGGTCTACGGTGATTATTTCACTGCGTTACAAACTATACATCAAACTTAATATACCCTGGGTCGGGTATAAAAACAAGTTTAGTTGACAATAAAAACGTAAAAGTATATTTGCCTTGTTTTCAAAGGTTCTACAATAGAGAAAAGAAACAATAAATCACATTGTGTTTGATTTTCAGTAATTTCATTACAAAAGGGTATTTTGGAGTTACATAGGGTAAGTACAAGTATATCACATTCGATTTGGATTGGCCGTTCAAGTTTCTTAAAACTATACTTATTATAATTTTAAAAAGAGTACGAATTAAAAAAAAACAGGTGAAAAGGAATGCTGCTCGTTTCCAGCCGTCAGGTAGCAAAAAAATAAGAAAGTTTCAAATAAAATTTCAGTCGTCTTCGAGTTATCAACACTTGGGTATAAAAATATAACTTAAAACTAGTGGGAGCATTACAATTCGCTTAGGCGAATCGTTGGATACCCCATCCCAATTGACCACTGTCAAGCTCCGAATTCGGTCATAAATCTTGGTTGTTAAATTTCGGTTTCATTTAACTTCAATTGTATTAAGAATTTCTCAGTTAAGAATCTTCTGCCTAAGAAAGGCGTGGCATCCACCCATTTTCAATAACATCGTATTTTTGTTTATATTTTTTTATCAGTAGTGGTATACACGTGTTGATTGCATTTTCATATTAAAAATTTGGTTTATACTTAAAAACGCCCCAAAAGTGGGCGTGGCGAAATCTATGCACGCGAGTTGATAGCTTACGCAAATATCTGAATATTTAATCGTGCAAGTTTTTTGGATTTAAAGCAAATATATCAAATAAAAATCGTTTATTACACGCCTACAAGGGGGCGGTATTCGCTTTTTTTAAAAGCCAATCACAATACACTTAAGCGAGAATATCGCGTACCAAATTTCAGCTTCCTGCGACATTTTTGATTTTTCAAGCTAATAAGTAGAGAGAGCGTGTCAGTGAGCAGATTTTAAAAATTTTAACACTTGTACTGCTTTGGGACCTAGAAAGCTCCTAGCTCAAAATTTAAGGCCTAAAAACTACCGACACACGGACGGACGGACGGACATCGCTCATTCGACTAACAATTTGGTCTCGATCATATGCCCTTAAGGTCTTGGGGGTCTGCGGTGACGCGGTTTTCCTTAAAGTGTCGTTATAAAATACTTAATATACCTCCTATCCCATAAGATAGGAGGTATATTAAGTTTGATTCATAGTTTGTAACATAAAGAAATAATCACCGTAGACCCCCAAGACCTATATGATCGAGACCGAATTGTTAGTCGAATGAGCCATGTCCGTCCGTCCGTCCGTCGGCGTGTCGGTAGTTTTCAGGCCTTAAATTTTGAGCTAGCAACTTGAAACTTAACATCTGCTCTTTCGAGGTCCCGAAGCAGTACAAGTGTAAAAATTTTCAAAATCCGCCCACTGAAACGCCCACTTTACTTATTAGCCTGAAAGTTCAAAGTTGTCATAGGAAGCTGAAATTTAGTACGCGTTATCCTCTCTTAAGTATATTATGATTGGCATTTAAGAAAAAAGCGAAAACCGACCTTTTGTAGGCGTGGTCATACAAAATATGCATTCTAATAAACGATTTTAATTTGATATATTTGCTTTAAATCCAAAAAACTTGGACCATGAAATCTTCAGATATTTACGTAAGCTGTCAACGCAAATGAATAAATTTTTGCCACGCCCACTTTTGGGGGCGTTTTTAAGTATAAACAAAATTTTTAATTCGAAAATGCAATCAAGACGTGTATATCACTTCTGATAAAAAATGAAAACAACAAAAAGATGAAATTGAAAAGGGGTGGATGCCACGCCCCTTTTGAAGGGAGAAGATTATTTAACTGAGAAATTCTAAATACAGTTGACTGAAATTTAACAATCAAGGTTTATGACACGATTCGGAGCTTGAAATTGGTCAATTGGGATGGGGTATCCAACGATTCGCCTAAGCGGATTGTAACTCTCCCACTAGTTTTTTTTAAGTTCAAAGTTAATGCCATCTTCGGATTTAAAAAAACTTTATTGTGGCAACGACTCTTTTAAGGAAAGATTCTTTCCCTTTACTGGACATTTAATCTCCACCAACTTCCACTCATCCCCATTTAAAGAAATTTCATCAGGGCTGCATTCTAGATATGAAAGTGTTGGAGATATAAAAAGGCCACAATTAAATAGCAAGTACAGCTTTGCGTAATCAGTTTTGGCATGCTTTTCCGCAAAGTTTCCATAAATAGTTGCATGGTTTGCTTGGAAGTTGCTGGAGTATGTCCTTTCAATCTTTTTGCCCCAATCTATATTTTTGCCTTTGAGTAGTTAATAGACCATAAGAGTAACTACCTGTGATCCTCAACTTGCGCTCCGACATCCATTGAATGTTGTCTTGTCTGACGGTTTCCTTGCAAGTGAGTAAATCGCTGCGTCCCTTGTCTTCGAAACTTTGATGTCATATGTGTTTCGTAGGCAGGCATTTTCTTCAAAAAGGATTCCATGTCTGAATGAATCTTTTCACCAAAGATCCCTCTGTGAAAATTAGCTCACAGAACTCCTTCATAGAATCAGTTTTGCGTTTTGATTTTTCTTTTTGCAAAGAAGTTCTATAGCACAGTTAAGTTTTCGTCAGCTCGGAACCGGGAACAGCTGGAATAAAACATTGCTTTATTAAAAACTAATACTGAAAGAAGTGATGATAATGGTGCACTACATTACAGCACCATATTTTTGGCTATCTACTTACCCTTAAGCAACTTTGAAAATATAAGTGACTTATTTGCATCACTTACTGTTTCGGTGGGATGGTTGTCGATTTTAGAATGCAAATGACACAAATTCCTCACTTCGACTGCACTGTAAGCAGATGGTAGTTCTTTCTTGATTTTTCCTCACTTTTGTTTAATTTCAGTGCAGCTTAGTGGATGTAGGCATGGATTTCTGAAAAAAAAAATTGAATGTACCTATGCACATGTATCAGGCAAGCAGCGATGTGCTTGCACTTTTCGCCAATAGCTGCTTTGCAGGAACACACACATTTCCACTGCACTACATCGCTTAAAAGATTGGTCGTTCTCACTTCATGGGGCGTTTCGGTCATCCTTGAAGATTGAAGAACGAAACCCAGAATGTTTCCTGGATCCGTTAAGGAAGCCGTACCCACTGAATGAACCCACCCAGCATCCACTAAGCTTTCGCCCTCTTGCAGCGGTCGCAGTGTTCGTTCGAAATATTTTGAGATCTGGTGTATGCACAGCCTGATCTTTGTCCCGCTTTCCTGTGCGTTTTCGCCCTCTTGAAGTGGTCCACCACCATCCAAAATGTTTCGCAATGTTTGCTTTGGGTTAAGGTTTCTGAAATAAGGAATCATATTTAAATATAGAACAAATAAAACAAATGGAGCTTGATAACTGCTTGCAACGAAAGGTATTGTTTACATATTTTGATCATTAATGATACTTTTTGCAGCAGTAATCACTTTAAACAAACTTATTTTGTGTACTTACACACTTTTCCGTGGCATCGAAACTATTTTTGAAACATTTAGTAAACTTAAAAAAAAGAAATAAACAACTTAAAACTTGTTAGCTTATTTGCAACTCTACGTGTTTTTGCATTACCAAATAAGTTGTCACAGTGTTTATCGCAAAAGCGCGCTTCGATTGGAGTCCGTTTGGTGGCGTGGAAAGCAGTTTATCAGTCGCCATGCCGCTGGAGTTTCGTTACCCTGGAAAAAGGGAACTATTTTCATCGATTTAGCATTGTTCATTGATGTTAAGAGAAAATTCGCTTCCATCGTGGGGAGTAAAACTGGTTTTCAGTCGTCATCGTCATCGTCTTCGTCTATTCTAAAGGATGGAGTGTGAATGGGAAAGAGCAAACATTTTCAATTAGCGTTTATTCTTTGGTATTCTTCATGCCCATTCTTTACTTTTTGCTTTTGTGCCGTATGGGCATAAGACACAAGTGTACATTTTATTTTGCTTTAAATTTGTGTACCTAGGTATGATTTAAATGTTTTATACAAAGATTTTACTATAGTAAATGTTTATATAAAGGGTGATTTTTTAGCTGGTTTGGTTTTGGCAACTCTGGTTTTGACAGCTGACGTGTGTTTAGTACCTTGTGTCACTGTCAAACAGCTTCAGTTTAGTTTGCAATTTAACCATGGATCGTCTTACAAATGAACAACGCTTGCAAATTATTGAATTTTACTATCAAAATTCGTGCTCGGTGCGAAATGTTCATTGCGCGCTGCTTCCATTTTATGGTCGGCATTCTCGGTGAACAGTTAATTTCACGTTTCGGGCCGGTCAATTGGCCGCCTAGATCGTGCGATTTGACACCATTAGATTATTTTTTGTGGGGGTATGTCAAGGCTAATGTCTATAGGGACAAGCCCGCTTCGATTGACGCACTGGAAGCCGACATCCATGCATTCATTCGTGAAATACCGGCCGATATGTGTGAAAGAGTATGCCAAAATTGGACTCAGCGGATGGGCTACCTGAGACGCAGCCGCGGTCAACATTTGCATGAAATTATCTTTAAACATTAAATTGCAAGGTTCAAGCTATCGATTCAAATAAATATTTCATTAATTTTTTTGAACTTTTTGTGTTTTTTTTTTTTTAAAAGTTCTCAACCTCTTAAGAAATCACCCGTTACAATGAAAGTACTATAGTAAATGTTTATATACAATAACGTTACTTTTTAAATTTATGGTGACGGTTGAAAACTTGGATATTGATATAAATAACAAGGAAATTGGAAATTGATATAAATAACAAGGGAAATTTTGGCTCAAAGTTGGAGAGTTTCACGTGCTCATGTGCTCCTATGGGCAAGCCGCCTCTGGCGTTGAGTGATAAAAGTTTGCTTTTACGATTTAAACTTTTTCCTCCCTGGAGGTATTTGATGCTTTTGCGTGCTGTGTTTGTCATTTAGTGGTAACTCTAAGCTTACTGGCCGTTTTCAATTTGGACATTCGTAGTTGTCACTTAATTTTTTGCAATAAGCAAGTGCTTCTATTAAAGTATATTAAAGTATTATACCCGACCCAGGGTATATTAAGTTTGTGGTATAGTTTATTTCCAAGGAACAGTCATGGAAAAAGTTCGACGAGAAGTTGGAGCACGATTAAAGATCTGCAAACAATATATTTTGGCAGACCATTCGCCGGCTCAGAGGAAGGAAGTTAAATATAGTTCAAGGGGTTAAATCCAAGGACGGTACACTTCTTTCAAATGAGAGCGATGTCTTGCACAGATGGAGAGAGCACTTGTCGGAGTTTCTCAACCCCCAACAGGGCACTGAAGATGGCATTCGCACTGCTGACGAGATAAGGGCGGAGAATAGTCCCACAGTAGACGAATTCACTGAAGCGATTAAATCGCTAAAAGTTGGCAAGTTTGCTGGAGCTGATGAAATCTGGCCAGAAATGCTCAAGGCAATGGGTGAAGAGGGTGTTAAATGGCTAACACGTGTCATTAAGGTGGCCTGAAATAGCGGGAAGGCACCTAGCGATTGGCAAACGGCAGTTATAGTGCCCATTTCAAAAAAGGGAACAGGAGAGATTGCGCCAACTATAGATATCTCTCTTGAGTCTTCCGGGAAAAGTATTCGCGAAGGTGTTGGAAACTTGTTCCAGAGCTGTAATCGAGCATTTGTTACGGGAAGAACAGTGCGAACAGATGCACAACCACCCAGCTTTTTACTCTGAAGGTTATTCTCGAGAAGGCCTGGGAATATGCCAAACCGGTCTATGCGTGTTTTGTAGATCTGGAAAAGGCGTATGACCGAGTCCCTCGGGATACACTGTGGAGAGTTTTGCAGGACTATGCGCTGAGTGGGCCTCTTCTGACAGCCATCCAGTCTTTGTATGGAAACTGCAGAAGCTGTGTGCGGATAAATGGCGTCAAATCCCGTCCTTTTGATGTGCGCGTTGGACTTCGCCAGGGCTGTGTTCTGTCGCCGCTCCTTTTCATAGCATATATGGACTGGATGGTGAAGCGCATTCTTGGCGAGCAATGTTTCGAATTGGCTGGCATCAGGATGAGCCACCTGCTTTTCACAGATGATTTGGCCATCCTTGCATCATCCAAAGAGGAACTTCAACGAACACTGGATTTGCAGCCGTCTGTGGTGATGCTGGGATGAAAGTAAACGTCAACAAATCGGAATTGATGGTTGTTTCCCGAACTGCTGTGCAATGTACCCTGCACATAAATGGAGTTCCATTTAAACAGATGGAGAAGTTTAAGTATCTCGGGGTCTTTTTCATGAAAGATGGGAGGAGTGATACTGAGTTGTCCTGTAGAATTGGCCAAGCTGGAGCAATAGTTAAGGAACTGCGCCGGCCGGTCATCAGAAAAGCTGAGCTTGGAGTGAAAGCAAAGATCTCAGTTTTTAATTCAGTGTTCGTTTAGACCCTCATCTATGGTCATGAAATTTGGGTTATGACCGAAAGAATTAGATCGCGGGTACAAGCTGCCGAAATGAGATTCCTGAGGTGCGTTGCTGGTGTTACTCTAAGGGACAGAGTGAGAAACGTCAGTATTCGTAGGAATCTTAATGTTGAGCAGCTACTTCTCCGAGTGGAGCGATCGATTCTTCGATGGTTTGGACACGTTGTTCGTATGCCCCCTGACAGGCAGGTTATGCTAGCCGAGATGCGAGTGCGTCGCCCCCCTGGTAGGCCAAGAAACAGGTGGTGGGATCAGGTAGAGAGCCTCTCTGAGTTAATTACAGTTGACCCCAAAGACCTTTTAGAGATATGAATGGGACCGCTAGGAGAATCGATTAGGCCATGTCCGTCCGTCCGTCCGTAAGTAAACAACTTTTAGGCCGTAAATATAAAGGTTGAGAGCTGAAATTTGGTGAGTTTGCAAGAAGTCCAGTCTTTCAGATCTAGTTTGAAAATTAGCTGAATTCGCTTACAGACACGACCACTACAGGCCGGTATGTGCGACCATCTCTGATTTTAAAGAATACTTTTTCCAAATTTTAGCTATGTCACAAAAGCGCTAGCGCATTCATTTTTGGTATGTTATATTGCCTTGTAATTGTCTTTCAAGTAGCCAAAAAAGTTAAGCCTTTTTATTAGCCAAGACCACTTTTTAAGGGATTTTAGCTTAAAATGACTGTTTTTCAATAAATATATATGAAGTTTAAAAAAATATTGTATGATTAAAGCTGTAGATATTAGCATTTCCTAACTTTAATGCATATATTGTATGTGCCTCCGCCCATTTTTGTGGACGTGGCGTTAAAAAAAGTTTTTTTTGAGTTAAAAAGGCGGAGTTTTAGGCCAAAATGTATGCAACCACCTAGTATAAAGCATTCAACAGTTATATTTTTATATCCCGCCCACTTTTTGGAGGCGTGGCAGTTTTTTTTTTGGGTATGGTCAGGTATTTTGCAATCCATCGTTGATGGACTGAAGCTTTTGCATACGCACTGTTAGACTTTCCCATTTGCTATAACTATAGAATCCTTCGGTGATGTCGAACCTGTTTCCTACGAATGTCTTACATGTTGATGGGCACTTCTGTATCAAAGCTAATGATATTATGGAGTGTGTCCATACAAATATTTTACCTACTTGCGAGTTGTATATCCGCATTGTTTCCAACAAGACTTTGGACAGCAAATGAGCTCCACAAATCTTGTCTAGGAAGCGAATTTTTCCTCTTAATTAGCAGTCAGTAATGCTATAGCATAGCCACCTTCGCACATAGACACCCGCGAAAAAACAACAGCTGAATAAGCGGCTTTAGGCGAGTCACAAGATCCCTGTAACTCAATTTTTTTTTGGATTGATCAACTCCCTGCCATCTCGGAATTCTGATGTTTTCCAATACCACAAGGTTATTCTTCGGCTAATTCCATTGATTTTCTAGTTTAGTTGTGAGTGGTTGATCCCAATCTTGATCAGTTTTCCAGATCTGTTGCGTTTAAGTTCCAGGTGGTAGTACCTTCCGGTTTTAAAACTGCTGTCGGTAGTTTTTAGGCTTTAAATTTTGAGCTGGGGACTTGAAACTTGATATCTGTTCTTTCTAGGTCCCGAGACAGTACAAGTGTAAAAATTTTGTAAATGCGCCCATTGACATGCCCACTTTACTTAATAGCTTGAATAACCAAAGTTGTCGTAGGAAGCTGAAATTTGGTATGCGATTTACTCGTTAATGTTGGCTTTGCACCCAAAATCATTGAAGTTTAGCGGCTGTTTGTACCATGAATCCATCTATCGTGCGAACTCTGTGTAGTTTTGAAGATGTGCGACCAGAAATAAGCCATCCTAAGTGTGACTCTTATGCTATCATCATATTGTTGGTTTCCCTCCGTAAACCGTCAAGGATAGGTGACATTATCCTTGACGGTTTACGGAGCATCTGCCCCAATTTTCATGTCGATTGATACTGGAAAGTTAAATGTAGGATCTGCCAATACTAGTTGACGTTTGACACGAGAAGCTTGGAGATATTCTGACGTCTACTTTGTGTTGTGCAGCTCCTGCGCCAATTGCACCAAGTCCGCATACTTCAGCGAGTACCTTTTGCTTTTTTAGCACTAATGATTGGGTAATTGTCTCAGTTATAAGGGATGCCTGAGATCGTGGATCGATCCGGGCTCGTATCCTTACATTTTTCATCTCATCACTGCTGCATGCGTGTAGCATAGCCTTTGCTAAAAGGCCGTTCTGATTTTTATAGTCATGGGCTACATGTTTAGCTTCGACCTTCTGTTGAACTCCTGGCTGTTGAACCTGTTATTGAATCCCCTGAGTTTGTTGAACCTCCACTCTCTTATTTTGTGCAGCTTTTTCAGACCACTCCACATGTAGAAGAGAGTGCTGATTTTTGTTGAAGTATCTGCAGGTCATTTTGCTTAGACACGGACTCTGCTTGTCATGTCGTTAGCGATTAAGACACAAATGGGCTTGCTTTATTGCTGAAACCTTTGTTTTGATGGTTCACTTAGAAACTTTTCACCCTTGCAAATATTACAATGCAATGGTTCGGAGTCCACGTGAAGTGCGGATGGCGCGATTCAGTTCCTCTACCTACTTTTGTTGTCGTATGGCAGGAATTAGAACTTCTGGCGCTTGGTATCGTTTCTCCAAGAAATCCAGAAGTGACCTAAGAGTTGGCATTTTGGTTCGTTCTGTGAGCCCCTGCTCGAACAGATTTCAGGATTCCACATCAAGCGTCTTTATTGTTCATGTAATGACATGATTGAGGACCCTAAGATTTTGTGTCGCACCCCATATTGCTTAGAGCTGCTAATCCCTCCTTGATAATATCTACCCTGTTTTTGATGTTAGCAGCTGATGGCACTTGTCCTTGCTACCCAGTTCTTACCATCTTGTCCATGTGCATGGATGCAATTTTGCGTTCATTGCAGTATCTGCTCTTTAGAGTCTACCACGATGTGCTATAGTTTTCACCCGAGAGGGTCAGGTGTTTAATAAGCGGCAAAGGTTCGCCCCTCAAATGCCCGATTTCAACGTTCTAAAAAAATCACCCTTTTATGAGAGACACTATGAAAACTGCCAGGACGCACGTTTCGCTCTCTCATAATTCCTCTTGACTTCAACTAAGTTAAGTTAACAAGTAGTTTATGATTCTCTAGTGTTTACCGCGTTGAGTAGGTTGCTATCAGAGTCCTAACCTATTGAGTAGGTGAATATCACTATTCCTAATATACCATGGAGCATTCACAATTGCTCTAAGTGTCTTGTTTTGGAAAGACTGCAACATGGACATGTTGCATGGCTTGGTACAGCCCCAGGAGGGCTTTAACACCTGCCTGTACAAGAGCAGTTTGTTATATATGCTTAGTTTTGAAAATGTTCCCATAAGCCAATACATTTCTCTGAGTCTTATTTTGAGCTCGTCACGCTTTTTTTACGCTTCTTCCACACGGCTTCCACCTAAGTTTAGCGTCTAGAGTCATTCCTAGATATTTCGCTTCGTTTGCATAGGCAATTTGAACAGAGTTTATTAATAGAGGTAAATTGTTCAGCTTTCTGTACGTAAAATTGACATGGGTTGACTTGTTCACGTTAAAAACGATTCGCCAAGTCTTCGTCCAGGCGCAAATTTTATCCAAAGCTCTTTGGAGGCTTCTCGTTAATGACTCGACTGATTCATCTGTTGCCAAGATGGCCGTGTCGTCCGCAAACGTGGCCATAACTGTCTCGTCATCTAGAGGTATGTCTCTTATGTAGAGCAGAAACAGGGTCGGACCGAGGACGCTTCTCTGGGGTACGCCAGCTCGAATTTGCTTGAAACTTGAGAATTCACTATTACACCTAACACGAAAGAGTCTGCTTTCAAGATAGTTTTTCAATATTCTATACACATCGTGCCACACCTTGACGAAGGCCTGCGATACGTCGAGGTTTCTAAGGCTTTTCAATTTCATGCGTTATTCTGCAGACTTGATCTTTTGTCAAAGACCTTCGATATTATCGCCAGAAGCGATATGGGCCTATAAGATCTTTCGTCGTTTGGGCATTTTCCCGGTTTCGGAACCATAATGACTTCAGCAACTTTTCATTGTCTTGGAACGTAGAGAAGCGTTTGTGATATAGAGTAGCTTGATTTGTGCCTTTTTCGGTAGTTATTTCAAGATTTCGGGGCCTAATTATTTTTAAGTTTGCTTATTGTCTGCAGAAGTTCGGGTAATGACACTTTTTTCATTCTGAAGCTATCAGGTTCCGCGTTGATGTTTTGAACGTCAGCCAATGGTAGACCATCGAACGGCTTAAATGTTTCTTCCAAGTGTTCCGCAAACGAATCCGCTTTCTCTTTGTTTTCTCTTCTCTCTATCTTCTTATGCCCATAAGACAAATGGGCATTATCTTATGGGTAAGATAATGCCCATTTGCTATTATCTTACTTTATTGCGGCCGAGTCATTATAAGTTTCTTGATGTACTTAACTGCTTTCCACAGAGAGTAGTTTAAGCTCCTATCCGCCGACAAGCCTTCAAGGTATTCAGTGGTGCCCCAAAACATTTCTTTCAGTTTGTTAGAGAGGTGGTTCAAGAGGCTCAATGAATTTGTAAACTGCGGTTTCTAACTCGAAAGGAGTTCCCAATGGCACATTCAAGCCAATACTCTTCTTACAGTCCTTTCTGAAGGCGTCCCAGTTCATGTTTTTGCTAGCTTATCTAGGAGCTCTTTCTATATTCGCCAGTCTTCCACCCATCTTCAAGATTACTCCTGAGTAGTCTGAGCAAAGGTCATAACACTCTTCCACTCGCGTAAGGTATTTGGGGTACCCTTTAGCGATGAAGAAGTCGACAAGTTCAAGCTTTTTATTCCTGTCGGTTGGCCAATATGTTGGCTTTTCCATGGAGAAAAAGTCCACCCCACATTTCATGCTGTTTTTGTACAGTAATCTGCCTCTTGTTGAATTGCATCTTGAACTCCAAAAAAGTGTGCTTTGCGTTAAAGTCGCCCTCAATGATGAAATTCGACCCAATGAACCCATACATGCAATCAATATCGTCACCTACCAGTCTATATTACGGCGGGAAATAGCAAGATGCAATGTTGTAATTTAAACAGTCTATTTTAACAGAAACTATGCTTATCTGCGTGGAGTTAGCTCAACTTTTGCGTTCTTGCAGTGTTTGATGTTGTTTTTGATGTAGAGGGAGGATCCTCCTCTTGAATTTTCCGAAGATTGATGTGCGTGATAGTCATTGTAATCTTTTATTTCGGGTCCAAACCCTTTTTAAGGTGAATTTCCGGAATCACGCAGATATTAATATCGTTTTTTCGAAGAAATACTTCTAGTTCGTCTGAATAAAATATATTCAGATGGCCGTTTGCATTCCATGTCAGTATTTTAAATAACTGTTTCATGCCAATGTTTTCTTTAAAGTTTTTCGAGGTTTGAACCTAAGCATGCTCAGTTTGTTAAATATTAACTTGTTAATTTTAGTCCGATCCTCAAGTTTTTCGCATCTGTTGTGGGCGGTCTTGCCTTGTTTTCGTCTAACGCAACCTGTGCGTGAAGGCTCAGCTTTCTTCAGGCATTTTTCAGCACTGCCTGGCCAATCCTACTTTGCCACCTCCTACCTTTATGGACGGGGGCTGGCATCAGACGAGTGTCAAACTCCTGGTTTGCAGTAATGAGAGTTCTGCTTACTACATCAAGTCGTCGGTCTCAGAGGTTGGCGCTGTTTGGCCCGGTGCTAAGCTTAAGGCCGTCCAGAAAGCAGACATTCCAGTCAGGCCGAAAGCCAGAGTCTGGATCCCTCTGTGCCCCAGTGACCCGAAGAACATTCTCCGACTAATAGGAGTACAGAACCCCGACCTTCCGACTAAAAACTGGAAGATTATCAAAGCCGAGGAGCCAACTGATGCCGGGCGATTAGTTTCATTACTACTGAACCCGGAGTCAATTGCCCCCTTGGCTGCTAAGGGGTTCAAGCTCTTTTATGGGCTGGAGACACTCCACATGAAGTTGTATGAGAGGGACGGTAAGTCAGCTTCTGACCCAGCTGAGATATTAGCTGGCCCGTCCCAAGGTAAGCTTCCGGAGAGGCAGGTTGGTGGCGAGCAATCTTCTGATTCGGAGGACTGCGACACCACAGTTGTAGAGAAGTCTGTGCCGACTAGCAATGATGCTTCGGTTCGTACAGATTAATCTACACCACTCTAAAGCAGCCTCTGCTAACCTTTTGCTCCGCCTGCAAGAAGGTGGAGAAGACATCGCCCTCATCCAGGAGCCCTGGGTTCTTGATGACCACACAGTTGCTGGACTGAGGGCAAGAGATTATGAGCCTTTCTATGCAAAAGCAACAGGTAAAACCAGGGCCCTTATTCTTGCAAAGAAAAGCCTTTTTTTTCTACCCAAAATTTTTATTCTACCCAATTTCAGTGACGCGGACTTTGTTTGCGTCAGCATAGAACGCGAGAAAGAGAAACCCATCTGGGTTGCATCGGCATACATGCCCTACGATGCGACAGGACCCAGACCAGCGAAAATCATCCGAAACACTATAAGCCGAGCCGAAAGGAAAAGATATCCTCTGGTGATAGGCTGTGATGCCAATGCGCACCATACTGCCTGGGGCAGCAGCAACACAAACGATAGGGGTGAGTGCCTTTTTAACCGTCAACAACTGGACTGTATCTAGCGATGTATCATTCTCCGACCATCGCTACATACAGTTCAGTATAGACTTTAAACCTCCCGAAAAGTCCCTCTTCAGAAACCCCAGAAGAGCTGACTGGGAAACCTACAAAGTTGAAAAGTCATCTTACAAACCTTACTCCTACTCAGCCTCAATCACCGTCGGAACTAGACCTGACGGTGGCAATGAACCTAGCTCTCCACAAATCCTGCCCTATTAGCAGACACAGAAATGGGGGCAAGCCCCCATGGTGGAACGCTGAAATTAGTAGGCTTCGAAGAGAGAGCAGGAAACTCTTTAATCAAACAAAACACTCCAGGGACCCAGTCGACTGGGCCCTGTATAAAAGCAGTACGAGGATTCCAAGACGGAGATAAGGAAATCACAACGTTCCTCTTGGCATCTTTTCTGTGAAAACATAGAGAAAATCAGTGATTCATCCCGGATTAGGAAAATCCTATCCAAATCCCCAGTCACTCCTAGCTACATTAAAAAGCCAGATGGAAACTGGACAATGTCCAGCAAGGAAACTTTGGACCTTCTCATGGACACCCACTTTCCTGGCAGCAAAGCAGAGACAATATACTCTGAAATAAGCCACGATAGAGTTCAACA
The DNA here is from genome assembly GCA_947623515.1 of Neoascia interrupta. Classification (NCBI taxonomy): domain Eukaryota; kingdom Metazoa; phylum Arthropoda; class Insecta; order Diptera; family Syrphidae; genus Neoascia; species Neoascia interrupta. The sequence goes on from OX392465.1 coordinate 13,072,067, forward strand.
CACAGTACCCGAAGATGTTGTCAATCCCAAGAAGATACAGTGGCCAGTGCACAGCTTCCTTCCGTACAAATCACCTGGACTCGATGGCATGCTACCAGTGGAACTCCAACAAGGTCTCGGATTACTAAGTCCTTGGCTCCACACTATTTTTAGGAGTTGCCTAAGCCTTGGCCATATACCCAAATCCTGGTAGTGGTGTTCATACCGAAAGCTGGTCAGATCTCCCATGCAGCTCCTAAAGACTTTCACCCAATCAGCCTTTCTTCTTTCTTATTAAAAACCCTAGAGAGGCTGATCGAAGCCCAAACTAGAACCAACATAGACACCAGTCTTCTCTCGTGCTCCCAACATGCGTACCGCAAGGGAAAATTGGTAGAGACGGCCCTACACTCGTTGGTTAGCATCATTGAGAAATCCTTTGAGAGCAGGGATTTCACTCTACCTTGACATTGAAGGAGCCTTCAACAATGTCAGAACAGAAGCTACTACAGCTGCACTCCTCAAGCTGAAGGTTGACAACTATCTCTGCAATTGGATCGAGGAAATGCTTAAAAGCAGGCTCGTCCATGCCGAGTTGCGGAGTTGTCTAGCTGACAGGTCCGTGTGCTGAGGAACCCCACATTGCGGGGTATTATCACCACTACTATGGCTCCTCGTAGTTAACGAGCTACTCTTGATCCTAGAGGATAACGGCCTTAAAGTTATAGCTTATGCTGACGATATTTCAATAGCGGTAACAGGCAAGTTCCTCCCCACCATTAGGGATAGTGTCGATCTCGGAGTAAACCTGGCAAAGACTGAACTAGTACTGTTCACAAGAAAGTATAAAATACCCCCCATAATTTCACCATCACTGGAAGGCATTGAAGTGTCACTTGCAGATCATGCTAGATACCTGGGAGTTATATTAGATAAGAAACTCAGTTGGAAACTGAATAAACAAGACCGTGCAAGGAAGGCCTCTATTGCCCTGTATTCCTGCAGGAAAACCCTGGCCCAAACTGGGAACTCCAACCCAGGATTGTGCACTGGATATACACCCATACTTACGTACGGAGTACTAGTCTGGTGAAAGGCACTAGACAATAGTAGCAACATTGCTATATTAGAGAAAGTTCAAAGACCTGTATTTACATCACAGGTGCTCTTAGAACAACTCCCTCGGCTGCGCTCGACACAATGCTCCATCTTCTTCCCGTTGACATCTTCGGTAAAGGGAAGGCAGCGAAAGCAGCACTTAGGCTAAGGGAATCGTCGCAACTGACTCGTGACAACATGGGACATGCTAGCATCCTGAATGGCCACGACACCATCCCTCGCAACTCGGACTACGTTGTCCCATACCTCGACTTCAATGTCAAATTCAAGACCAAATTTCCAAGCAGAACAGCCTGGGAGTGTGGTGAGGTCTTAAATGCACCTGCAATAGAAACCTACACAAACGGATCGAAAATAGCACTTGGAGTAGGATCAGGAGTCTTTTCCTGTACTCTAGACCTATGTATCCCC